>VYZP01056853.1:0-17301 GCA_013400635.1 Hypocryptadius cinnamomeus | reverse complement strand
TGAAGTTCAAGAAAGCAGCAGCAGCTTTACAAACTGTGCTATAAGGACTTGTAAATGACACATACTGAATTGGTAACCCTTACATTGCATCCACATCATTTCTACATCAGATCTTTCTTTGATAAACTGATCAACAATTCCTTTTTAATAAACTGTCTTCTTGAGAACGTCTCTTACCTTGATCAAATAATTGACAGCTCTTTTACACAATTCATGTATTTCTGCAAAGTATGGTATCACAAGGAAAAAGAGAATGTCTTAAAACAACTTAGGTAAACAAACAAGAGAAACAACTGCTCCAAGGAACTGACTTTACCGACAACATCCTTTTGTAAGGACACTAGATTCCACCAAGATTAGAAACAATGCACTATAATACACATTGATAACATGCAATGTTAAAGCCTTAGAGAACAAATTACTGAGTTAATGTGTTACTGTAATAAGTTGAAATTAGAAGAGTATTTTAAATTTCTTAATTAGAAATTAATTTTAAGAGAGAATCTGACTAAGGATTATGAGTCAGACCTTTGAGAGAGCCCTGCATTTAATCTCCTGAGTGAACTTGAAATAATGATTTATTGTCTGTCACACAAATTCTGTTAGCAAAGTAAATAAACTGCATATTTTTTTTTTTAAAACCCTCATCTATTATTCTCAACTCTCAAATGTCTTTTTAATTTTAAAATTAAATATTCAGGAACTTCAAAATACTGCCTTTAAAAATGCATTTCAATGTACTAATAAGATAAGCTACTGATTACACTAGTCCAGGTGTTCAGAACTGCCTAGACATCTCCATGGAGCATGGTTCTGTGCTGTATCATCATCTTCTCTCTTTTGTCAGGCTCATTTTGTTTAACAGAACATTTCAATAACGTACCAAAAAAAAAACCAAACAAAACCAAAACCTAAAAAAAGCTTTTAGGTTTCACTTTATTCCATTCATTGCTGTTCCTATCCACACCAGAATTGCAGTTTTTATCTGAAGTTGTTACGTGGGAGGTGATGAAGGGCCCAATGAACCTGCTTTATTCCCTTTCTTCCCACTTGTGGTAACAGGTCATGTTGGGGTTTAGCTGGAGGGAGAATCTGAGCAGCTTCACTTTAACAGGAAAATTACAGTGCCGTAGCTGTGCTGATATAACTCCCCCATGTGGATACTCTATTCTAAGGATAAAACATATTTTATCCTAGTGTAATTACTTTGCTTTTTAATTCTGTCTGAACAAATCCCTCCGAAGGGAAGCATATCAAGGTATCTACAAAGCTTTGTTTCTTCCCGTGGTCCAGCTCTCTCAGGGGAAGATGAGATGCTGGGACAGCACCAACTCCAACACACCCAACCTCCCTGTACTTCAGCCAAAGGAAGAGCATCATCTGCCACCTAGTCCAGACAAAGAGCCCTCTCCAGAGAGAAAAAGGGGATTGAAAATGGGGTATTGAAATATGTCGATAATGCTGGGTATGTAGAAGACACAGATAGATCTGTCTGCACGTTTCCCAGTGCAGAATTTCTGGACTTGGAAAAGCGTTTCTATAATTTTAGTTTATGTTTCAAAAAGACTTCATACATTAAAAAATTACTTATAGGGCTAATTAATAGAAGCAAAAAGAAATAGGAATGTTCTATCACTTATTCAAGCCTTTCTTCTCTCTCTTAAAAAGACTGAAAATCTTCAGTGGTGATATATTAAAAAACCACTCTGATCTAGAAATAGCATAAAAGGTTTTCTTCTGCTGCCATGATAATTAATAATATTGTGGAAAATCCAGAACTGCCTGATCACACGACATTCACTGCATTTTGCATCATCAGCATGGAAAGAAATGCTCTTTGTTAGTAGCAGAATGCCTACCACAGCCTGAAAACAAATAGTTATGTCCACAGCACATGAACTTTCCAAATCACCAAGACAGAACTATTTTTAGCTATAAAGCTATTTTGTAGCATTTGATTTTTCTTATGAGTGCAATTTTTAAAAAGGAAGTGCCTTGATAACACTTTTGCAGCTTTACACTTCAGCTACTAAAGTGTCACAGATTTTAAAGACCATCTGAACTTCCCCTTGAAAGGCATGAAAATACTCCTGGATGACTTCTAAACAATAGACTTAAGGGCACTCACAGCTTGTGTAAATCAGTATCACTCCACTTAAGCTAATGGAACTATGCCAGCATACCAACTTCATCTGGCATGGTTTATTTTTTGCTTCCAACTATTCTTTTATGGAGTTAGAGAACTAAAGGGTTTCAGAAGAGATCTTTCTGGGTGCTGTCTGACCTCCTTGAGCCTGACTGATGCTTTAAAATAGAACTTTAGCTGATGAACCAACACTGCATCACATTTCCTCCCACAACAACAATCTGAAATAATGATCTATAGGTGCTTACTGTTGCCAGCACTTTTAAAAATGTTTCCCCTGGTGCCTCAACAGTTGAAATCCCAGGAAGTTAAATTAGCTTGCAAATCTGACTGAATCAACACCTGCTCATCCAAAACATATTTTAACTACAGGAAGGAATTCTTCACTCTCATTTGGAGCAGCAAAAAAAAATCCCACCCAAGAACACAGAAATCATGGCCAATTTCAAGGCTCTGCTGGAATACAGAACTAAGCCATAGCAAATTGTTGCTGTTCCATCCTGTTTTCTGTGGTTCTGGTACACAAGGCAAAGCTAGACTAGTAGTAAATTTATTATTTGCCATGTTTCTCCTGAAAAATAGCCAAATACAGCCAAATATTTTCTCTCGGGCACTGTGAAATTAATTGAGAAATAGAAATTAATATCACAATATCATTAATAATTTCTGCTTCACTTTTGGTTTCTTACATGCCTTTTCATTAATACACATAATAGCATGATATACTGGATGCAAAGCTGTGGGAGACATTCAGATTTACAGGCCTGTTGAGGAGCTGGTGCTGTGCCTCTCTACACATACTCAGCTGGGGTAGTTACATGAGAATGGCAGCTGATAAGCCACAAGACCATGGCTGGAATCAAGGAAGGAAGGAACTAGCACTGGCTCCTATGTACTAAGGAAGTGCCACAGGATTGTGGTAATTTTGATATCAATCTCTCCCTCATGAATACACAGTTTTAGCTGTAACCATTTAAAAAAGAGATAAAACCAGAATTTCCAGCTAAAACACCCAGGAAACAGATGTTCTGTTTGCCAGGAAGCTCTAGCTGCCATCATTTCACAAGATACTTTGGCAGATGCATTTGAAACACCTGAGTAAAATCCAGGGAAGAGACCACACATGCAAAAATATAGGTACAAGAGTTTTAAATGCATTGTGTATTCATTTGCCATGCATGAGTATGAAGTGTGCTCTCATTCCTAACTTAGGAAACTGCATGGAATTCCTTAAGCCCACACTTAGGTGAGGGCAGAGGTTCCCTGACATACCTAGCAATTGTTCTGTCACTGTTGAGCCCCAGTATCACAGGTTCCAGGAACACACCACTGGACCCCCTCACAGCCACCAACACATTCCTGACTGGGTTCACAGAAGCACCTTAACTTGAAAACAGTCCCTTGATTTTAAAATTATTCACTGTTATGAACACTGTTAATTGTCTTTATCGGCACATCGCCATCTCTCACCCTGCAGGTAGAGAAGTCATCCTCCCTAGAAATGAATGACAGGAAAGAATGAGACTCTTATACACACTGAGAAACAAACAAACAAAAAAAACAAACCAAAACAAAAACAAAACCAAAAGGATCTTAACTGAATATAACCTTTAGTTATTGATAATAAATATCTCAAGCATCTTCACGGAAGTTTCATCAGGGGAGAGGCACATTCATAATTATGCTACAAATATATTCTGCATCCATATATATACCAAATATATTCNTTGGCAGATGCATTTGAAACACCTGAGTAAAATCCAGGGAAGAGACCACACATGCAAAAATATAGGTACAAGAGTTTTAAATGNCCAAAAGGATCTTAACTGAATATAACCTTTAGTTATTGATAATAAATATCTCAAGCATCTTCACGGAAGTTTCATCAGGGGAGAGGCACATTCATAATTATGCTACAAATATATTCTGCATCCATATATATACCAAATATATTCTGCATCAAATATACTCTGTATCCCTAGATGGTGCAATATTTTTACTCAAAATTTTGCTGCTGTTTTAGTTTTGTGCCAGCTCTTTATGGAGCCCTGTACTAACTACTATCGAGAGAACTCTGTATTTTTTTCCATATAGAAGAGTTTGAGGATTACACTAAGACTTTAAGTAGAGGAGAGATAACAAAGAAAAAAGGAAATAAAGAAGAGACATTGGAAAAAATAGAACATTGATAATCTTGTAGTTCTCAACCTTTTAAATCAGTCAAGAAAGGATGAACTGTAATTTAGTATTCTAAGACCAAAAATAAGTGAATTTTGGAAGGCTGCACCTTACAGAATTAGAACAGTCACTTTTTGTGAAAGCTTTTACAGTCCATGTCAAGTATCTGAAACAATTTAATAAACAATAAACAAAAGTTCAGTGTTTCTGGGTTTTGGACTGAGTCATAGCAGCTAACATTGTGTTAGGTGCTGTTATGCTTGGGAAGCACAGTCACAGGACTGGTATGAAATCTCACTAGGTAGGGAACAATAGTAAATAGCCTTATGCTGATGATGCATTCCACCAAGAATCACTAGCTGAACAGCAACTTCTGATCAAGTATCAGAATAGTGGTAGAAATAAATAAGAGGGCCTTTGTTTTTCCAGGCCACAACTGCAGCACAGCATCACATTGTCCCATCACACTGCTAACTGCTGCTTTACACAGGAACACCACAGACACTGAACTTCTCCACCATGAGTACCAGAAATAATTTTTAACTGTCCACAATGAACATACTTTTTTTCTCTGTTTGAAGACATCAAAACTTCAAAACACTTAAAACCTCCAAATAATCTACTGTTTCAGTCAAGACCGGAGAACAGGTCAAATGTCTTTTTAGGCAGAGGAACTGACCAGATGATCCTACAAAGGATCCTGTTGCCCATAAAAAATCACCTGGCCAGAGACGCACACTGACTCGGGTCATTCAGGGAGAGCACTGAATCTGCCCAGGTTTCTTGGACAATGAAACCTTGCTGGGTTTACTGTGCCAGCACAACAGATTCAGTAATGAGTCACAGTGGCTCTGTCGTCTGTCACCAGTTTTCAGTCCCATAGTGTCACAACTTCCATTGAAACACATGAAATTTGAAAACTGTGGGAGACAAAAAAATGTGCAGTGTAGGGATGCCATCAGTGCCAGGGTCTCCTAGATGTTCCTGGGACAATTACAAGGGATGCGAGCTGGTATTAGACCCACAGTGCTTGAGACAAAAGACAACTAAATCCCAAATAAAAGTTCCAGCCATGGAAGCTAAAGATAGAGTTAGAGAATAGTGACATGATGGAGTGACAACTTGCCCTGCAAAAGGGGAAGAGAGTGTCAAAACTGACACAGGAGCTGTAAGCCTGAATGACAGGAAAGATGCTGAAATCGCTGATGGACAAGTAACAGTGGATGTCAGGAAAAAGAGGTGCACCTGTGAAGAAGAGCTAGATCTAAGCCAGTATACAGAATGCAGCTCAAACTGAACAAGGGCATGGGAGAGTAAGACCATGTTAAGACCTAAGGTAAGGAGGCCTTCTCCAGGGACCAAGCGGGAGAGGAACAGAAATGGAAGAAAAATTTTGATATCTATTCAGAGAAGTGCTAAAAGCAGAGCTTGTATTTTTCTGTGTTGAATTGTTAAATCAATTTCAGATAACCTTATTTAAAGAGGCAGTTTTACCATGTACTGGATTGCTGTCAAAATTATTTCAGGATAGCCAGACACCAGGTAACCCACAGTAAAGTCCCATATAGAAATGTGCTTGAAATAACATATTAGCACTGGGAAACTGGATGGTGATACAGGCACACTGACCTTGGATATCTTAGCTGGCACTCCAGAGGCATAGTTAATACTGAGTTTGCTCTTAGGAGGTCTAAACCCTATTATGGTAGGCATCAGGAACAAAAAAGAGAGGTGATTAATCTATATCATAGTTTGAAAAGTGACTGAAACATAGATGGTAATAATGGAATTATAGTGGCATAGGGCTCAGTGCCCATGTCTCTCCTTGCAAATACAAACCTTTGGGATATAGAACTGTTCAGCTGTGGGCTTAATGCTAGACAAACAACAGAAAAGGAGCAGGAATTCCAAGAAACATTAATCACAGCATGGTTGAGATAACACTGGAGGTGGAAGCTGTTAATGAAAATTATCTTTTTGTGAGAGACTGGAAAGATTGATGTCTCGAGACATTCCAGGGTGCATATGTGGGGGAAGGGTCAGGTTGGCTCTTGCCCATGTGAGGCAGTGCCCTGCCCCATGCACCCCAGCCCCAGAGCCTGTATCCCAGCCTTGCAGGGACTGCCCATTCCTGACACAGCAGAGACAATGCTCCACACCCACCTCTGGAGCCCCTAACCCAGCTCCTGAGTAGTCAAAGGACCAGAAATCCCACCTGGGGCAAGGGCCCAGGAAAGCCAAGGGGTGTTTAGGGCTGAGCACAAGACAAGCACATGTCTTGACCCTACCTACTCTTGGAATTTCTGTCAGTTGAACACTGATGGAAACCAGGAATTGCTAGCTACATGTGGCCTTTTCTATATCCTTTCTGTTTTTCTCTATTTCTCCTTCTAATTCCCTCTTACAAGAATTTTTGAGAAACTTAAAATCAAACAGTCTTGAAGCTCACTAAGTTAAATAGGCCAAGTTAATGCTTTGAGAAGTGTTTTATGTTGATTGAATATTTCAATAAATCTTTTGCAAAAGATCTTTGATTTTCTAAAGTTGCCAGTAAAGTCTTTTTGTTGTTTTGACCTCTTGAGAATATCCCTAACATCTAACTCAGAGTAGATGAGCAATTGTAAAGAGCTTTCTAAAGCCTCATCGAGCAAGTTGTTTGGGGCCTTACGTTGTTCCAATATCTTTATCTTTCAGTAGACAACAAATTCCTTCCTAACTTGTATTCATTGAACCCCTGACATGTGTTTAGTTTTACTTTAGCTTTGTTCTTTCTCAAGTGTTAAAAGGAAAAGGAAGAATACTTGAAGTCCAGAGGACATAAACTGTGACATGCAAGTCCGAGATCTTAACTTCAAAGACCGCCTGCACAGAAGACAAATGCCAGTTTGCTGGAAAAGTGTTAAAGGAGTGAGGCAAGTGAGTGTTTGATGAGGAAGGCTCATCAAAACCTACCTTAAAGTTCAGTAGGAAGTCTTTCTCTGCTATCACTAAATGACTGCTCCAGAATGTTGGACTGCCAGAAATCTCCTTTGAATCTCCACCCTGGAGTTCCTCAATGCTTTTAAGACCCAATGTCCTTTTTCAGGTCTAACAGATAAAACACTAACAGTGCTCGCTTAACCCCAAGAGTTGCTAACCTCTATGATGTAGCTGTCTTTGCTGGTAAGTTTATCTTTCCCTTTCAGATATTACCCAAACTGTCTTCTAAGTTGTTATTTATCTTTTCAGCCTGTGCTTCATCCTAATTGCTTTTTTGCTTACAATAAATTCTAAATATGCTAGAAATGAGTATTTTCAGTTTACTTCACCCAACTGATTTCTTGAATTTCTTTTTTTTTCCTTTCTTTTGCATATCTTTAAAGTGAAGCAATAAACTCATCTCTTAACCTCCAGTTTAACTGAATTATTAATCAGGCCATCAAAGTTGTTTACAGTTCTTTGTGTTTTGCATTTTTAACGACTGATCTTCTACAACATGCTCATTACTTTCAAAAACTTCAGTGGTAAGGAAATCTATACAAAAATATGTCTGGGTCCCACCGTTACTTATAGTATTTTTCTTCCCACGAACACCTGGAAATTGCATAACTCTTGGGAACATTTATCCTTGTAAACAATATGGAGACTTTACATATTTAAGCCTAATACTTGCCATATGGTGGCTGGAAAGGTGACATGAGGGTTTTTTAGTTTTTTTAAAAAAGAAGAGAGGAAAAAAAGAAAGGCAAGAGCAAAGCAAGGACAATGTCAGAACAGTTGCTAAGAAAAAACAGGCAGAGGAATTGGGGAGAAAGTAAGGAAAAATGTGATAAAAGAACACATTGAGTAAGATTTCTAGCTGGTGTCTGTTCCAGGGCTGGAAAGAAGGGAGCCTTTCTTTTAATTCTTTGCAGATGAAAGGCTGTTAAAATCAATGTACAGGGGAAGAGAAAACACCTCATACAGTACGATCCTTAGACAAAGTATTCTACAAATTTTTGGCCCATTTTACAAGTGCACACTAAGGCACTGACTTTAAGACAATCCTAAAAGTCAAGTTTACTCAGCTCTGCAGTACCAGCCCAGCAAGATGACACTCCTGTAGGTGAGGACAACACAGCTTTGCTATAGTAGCTGCTACCAAATATGCCACCTGCTCTTGAGGAGAGTTTCCCAGAGGGTTTAGGCACCAATTGCCACATGGAAAGCAAGGATTTTTAGGCAGTGTGTGATTACTAAATACAGGGACACTTGGATTCTACCAGCCATATATCTATGTGGGTCTAGACTGTGGTGAGCTTTGGCTTTAGCCCATTACCTGGCTTAGTCTCAAACATCATCCTAGAGTGGAAGGTGAGAAAATAAAATGAGAGGAAATCTTATGTAGATACATTAGATGTTGTATAAGTAGGACAAAAGACAGACTTTAATAGACAAAATGACAAAACAAGCCAATTATTAAAGAAGAGAAATTTGCAGCTAGTAGACCATGAAGAAAAAAAAGGCTTTTAGAAGTCACACATCTTGAAAAGACTATTACTGGAAGTGAAGGAACTGATCCAGAACTACAAATAAAATGAAAAGCAGCAAGATGAGGCAAGGTGCAAAGCTAAATAAAAGCTAAGTAACAAAAATTGAAGGGAAATGGCAAAGAACAGAGAGTTCCAGGAGTCAAACTCATTGAAGAAGAAAGAAAAAAAAAAAGACAGCTGAAACTACAATAGGACTCTGAAACGTAAGAGAGCCATCATTATTTATAAGTGTCTGAGAAAGGATAGAAAAAGAAATGAAAATGATGCCTGACCTACTGTGAGAAACAGAGATCATATTAATTCTAAAAGAAAAGAATTATCTTGCTGTAGCTAGACAGTGCACTAATGGGACTGGTACAATTCATCTTACATACCCATTACTGTGAGCAGTATCTAAACACAGGTACTATTGTATCTATCTAGTGCAATAGCACCAGAGACTAATTTAACCACATAGTTTAGGGTGAATGTGCTAAAACAATCTCAGATTCTTTTGAAGAAAAAGCAGACTTAGCCTACAATACTCTTCTTTATATATCTCTCTGAGACACCATTTCATCAGATTTGTCTCAAATATTAATTTCTATACAAATGAGTTTCATAGAAATACCTTTAAGTGGATTATATTTGAGAGGAATAAGGATGACTCCTTCTCCATCAGAAGGCACAATATTTCTAATTTTAGAAAAGATAAAAAAGTATATTCCAAGTATTGGAATCTGAAAGTGAAATAGACTGTAATTGACTATTCCCATTTCCAAATGGGAAAAGTAGGGGTAGTTATAGCAAAAATAGTAGCATAATATTTTGTGTTTACTTTTTACATTTAAAGAATCTAATTTGTTATTTCCAATTCAGTGTAAGTAAAAGATACTTACTTTAAAAGTATGAAGCTAAATTGCTATTACAGGCAGATACAAGTCCCACAAAGTCATGTAAATACAGATCTTTTCACACTGCTCATGGAACATCTCAATTGGATGGCACCTCTTTAAGTCAACACTCTGTGCACAGAGCAAGGTAGGATATTCAGTCACTGGAACATCTCAGCACAGGTGGGAAAGCTAGATTTTTTAATTAGATTCCTTCATTATTTTTCCTAGCCCTTTCTTCTCCTAAGGTGGATAAAAAGACCTACAGCTATCTCAGTATGTGAGTAAAACATAAAACAAATTAGGAAAGCTCATTTGTCAGATCAACCCCATCTCCCAAGCCAGAGAGTTCACACCACAGGCTTGTGTTTCTGCTTCTGAGCTGTCACCAGACAATTAAATGAGTCAAAGTGTGAACTGAGCACTACAAAATGACTGGCCTTCACCGGTTTTCTTTCCCTACTTCTAAAGCACAGAACACAGAACAAGCTCCAAGTCAAATTAAAATTTCTATGTGTTTTATCCTTTGTCTTTACACAGAAGCTTTCATGTGACCTACTTGGAAGACATAAAACTCATGACCCAAAACCTAGGCATCACATGTATGTTGCTATGACTCATATCAAGTCCAAAAGCTTCATGGTTGCTTAAAAAATAAATTTAAATAAGATGCAATATAAGCTTCAGAATATACATGGCAGACTTTTAAGCAGAATTCAGGTGCAAAACTACTTCCTTTGCTCCAGGTTTTGTGATAGATGTGTATTTTATCTGTCTATTCTATGGTGTAGAAGAATGATAATTCTTTGTGTGGCTGTAAGAGCCCTAAGGAGTTACGAACACAGCCATGGTCAGAATGAGGTCAGGTTATTCCACATCCCTTTTCTCTGGTACAGCAGCAGGAGGAAAAACATATGGCATAACAGACATGAAGTCATATTGCTTGTTCTAAACATAGTTTTCTATTTCTGCCACATGTGGAAAGTTCCATGTGTAATAAATATCAAGAGCCCTTGCATTGCCCCAAATTTTTGAAAATTAATCACTTGTTCAGGCAGCTGAAACAGGAAGGACACAGACCACAGCCTGAGCACTCTCACACAAAAGCACCCAAAGACTTCTATCTTCCTTTGGGCTGCAAAGAAATGAACTTACTCCCTCCAGCAAACCAAAGAGAACTATAATCAGATGCAAAGCGCCTCCAACTGTTTATTGACACCACTGATCACGTAACCATAATAAACTAAGATGGCCACATTTGGGCTCCTTTTCTCATTGCAGGATCAGCTAGCTCTGAAGTTATCCTGACAATGACATTTGGTACCAAGAGTTTCAGGAAGGGTTAAGACAGGGTGAGGTGCAGTTGGTATTTCTGTGTTGTCCCAAGCTTAGCCCTGCTGAGCAGACCTGGTGAGACAGCGCAGTGCCAGGCACAGCCAGGTGACCTCACCAAGCTCTGGGCTCGGGTTCCCAGGCTACATGGATGGGAAGCAGGCATTGCTCAGCATGCAGAGATCCTTTGGCATACATGAACAAACACGGCCTAGAGGTGAACTATGGCAGATGCTACAAGGATTTGTAAGAGACGGGGTGTGGGAATCTTCTTCAGCATTCAAGTACTGAACTTGGAGAGAGTGTTTCAACTTGTAGTAGAAACTGCTTATAGAGAGCTTGTCTCACAAGCTCATTTATCATTATACTGGCAACTGCTCCCTTTGCATTCACAAGGAATGGGGGGAGTCTCACCAGAAGACGTGCTGTGCCTTCTGCAGTGTCCTCTGGGACAGCATGGCCCTTTACTCATAGTCAGAAAAATGCCTTAAACCCCTTTCATATTATATATGCTTCACTGAGAGCCTTGCACAGTCATTCAAGAAGAAAGAAAAATAATGGGTAATTAAAAGCATAGTCATATATTTCTTTAAAAATTTCTTTTTATATATATATACACATATGCAAACATCTTCAGAGTACTTTTATCGGAAATATCATTAGTAAAATCTAGAACTTACTCATGGAACTCCACCCTCAGGTGAAGCTTTCATTCACTTCAGTGGCATATCTGCCTGAGTAAGGCCACAGGATTTGGATTCAACACAAATAAATGTATGAAATATTTCCTCACCAAAATAAAACTGTAAAAGAGCTGCTACTCTACCACCATAACACTATTATTCCAAGTGTGTGCTATCAGACTGTTATCATGCCTGCATAGATAGTTGCAGGGGAAGCAGGGCACTATATTCCCTTCTCCCAACACAGATCTCTGCAGGTACTTTTAATGGGGCTGTTAATAAGCTGGCAACCATCCCAGCCAGATATAGCACTTTCAAACATCGTCCTTACAGCTTTGTCAGAACTGTTGACACGGCATGTCAGTAATGGAAAATTGCCACTGCACCCAGCAACCATCTTCATTACATGGAATCACATTGTTAATCTACAGCCAAATGCAACTTGAGGTGGAAAGGGAGTTTAGATTGCACCCATCTGTATACTATCACTCCAGGTGGCAGGTCGTTCTTCAGGATTAGAGATTGAATCAGTCTTTCCATCATCAATAAGCCCTGCTCCACAACAAGAACCTGTCAATCCAATATTTTACTTTCAGCACCGTGAGGACCGCACAGCATGGTAATGAAATTTCCCTGTAAGTAGACCACAGGGATCTATACCAGAGAGATACATCTCTTTAAAAAGCTCAGGAAAATCAGAGATTGTGCTGCACAATCTGGACAGTAACTCAGTTTCCAGCACCACCCTAACTGTTTTATCTCCTTGGGGGTGAGATCTACCAGATAAATCAGCATTTTAATGCTGGGTTATTTCTTATTCTTTTGGTAGAAATTAGTATTGGGTAATTATTTCCCATTTGGAAATGCTTGACAGCCTCAGAAAAGACTCATTTCTGAAATGAAACAAGCTTGTTGATATAGAGCTGCTGCATCACATATTTCTCATCACATATTAGAACTATAACCTAGGCTAAAAAAACTGTTTCATATTACTCCTTATTAAAACTTACTGGATATTATATATTATCTTTTCAAAATGCAGTTTAGGATCTTCCAAGAATTTCCTCAAAGCCCACTTGCTACTTGCAGCAGGCATTTTGTTGCACTGAGAAGTCTTCTGCCCCCTTAAATTACCCATCTTCTCTTATGTAGGCATAATATGCCTACAACTATGGCACCTAATCACCATCTTCAGGAATCTCCTTCCTGAATCAGAAGTTTACATCAATACTTTAGGCATTTTGACTTTTTGATGATATGTTTATTTTAAAAATATATACTAAAAAAATGTATATGAGCATACTAGCCGCAACATATATACTTTCATTATTACACTTGAAACTTCATAACAAAAATATCATGAGTGCAAAATTGTCATATTGTAACAGGCATGTAGCTTCTTAAATGTGTATTATATGTACTGCATTCATTCCCACTTGGTTATATTATGGATTGCAAATTCAGCTCCTCCACCTTTTTTTAAAGTGTTCATGTTTTAACTGTTAATGGTTACTTACAGTATGTGTTTCAAAGCAGATAGAAATAGGAATAAATTAATTTCCTCAGTTTTGCACAATCTATTATTAATTTTTGGAGGTTATACATTTGTTAAACACCGAACAAGTTCAAGCTAACAATTATGATCATTAAACAGAAATGACTGTGTGACACTGTCACAGAAACTGCTGAAAATAGGAAAGCAAAGCAGAAGACATTACAACTGTGGAGATACAGGAACAGAAGACAGACTCTAAACCCCTATTTTTGAAGCAGTAGGACTGGTAGAAAAACATCCTAGAATATGTCTTTTACCTCAGTGCATCATTTGGTTTTGGTTTATCGCATCTACAAATACAGAAAACACATTTGTTTACAAATATAGTTTATTAGAAAACAGATAATTTGATAATTATCAACGTACTACTGTTATATTTACCCAGGGAAAAAAAAAAAAAAGAACACACCGGCTTCCTTTCCTGAGCTCTCCTTTTTATCCTACTGACATTGTGTTTGGATTGATGATGCTATTTTCTTCCTAACTACAAGGATAACAGTCCAGTACATATGGAGTGGGCTCTGCCCACAGGACTACAGTCCAGGAAGTTAGAAATCCCTGCTAAACTAAATTTTGTGGCTCATGGAAAAGAATATTAGTAAATATTCCATACATGGCACCTATTAAACCCACCCTGAACTGAGAGGAATGCAATGATTTATTTTTTCATGCTCTGATTCTTTAATGAAAAATATCAGATTCAATGAATTATCAGTATGGACTTAAATTTAATCTGAAGGATAAGGACAGAAATATGGAACTTCTCTCCCACATTCCTCAGTCATTTTATCATTTATAAAATAAGGCCACATCCTTTGCTATATCCTGTTATTTTTTTCTTGGAGGCTAACTAACTTGATGCCATGAAAGGCAACATCATATGAAAAGAAATGCCTCTGCCTCAGAAAAGTTTTCTGTTTAGAACTCAAACTCCTCTGTCTATTGTCAGACCCCAAATAGACCTTTTTGATGACCTTGGTCTTGCTTGGCAACACTTATAAGAAGATAAAGGTTACATTTATACTACATTTACACTACAAAAAACATTCTCTGGCATCAGACCACCTGGTACAGTGCACTTGCATCTACATTTCCTTCAGGTTTGATTTCATCAATAAAGGATTAACTCTGTCCAAAGTGTACTGCAGCCCACACTGTTCAGTGTTCGGCTTCAGTGCCTTTGGCCCCTTTTGCTCTTTTGTCACCCATCCTGAAAAAGGGGGCTGTTTTTCCTGTTCAAAACAGGCAAAATAACAATCCAGGCACAATTTGCCAGAAGGTTATTTTTTAAACGTGATGCTGAGTCTATATTTTGTGCCATGGGCATAGCATGTGACATATGAAGATATTTTAGGGTGCAAGGTTTGGCAAGATAATGTGGGAAGACCATGTAAACAAAGATGCCAAAGCTTTAAATACATTTAAAAATGGGTTGCCCCCAGAGTGAACTGACTGCAAAACCACATTAAAGTTTGATTTGAAAAGGAACTCACTGGTGTACTCCAAAAGAAAGCCTGTGAGTAAACTACCAGGTATGCACCGTGTATGTTAGTCAAACAGCCTCCTGAGGGTCTCTCTGGGAAGAGTCAGGACCTGGGATAGAAACATGACCCTGCTTCCAAGCATAAGGATTACTCTTTTCTCAGTTCCAGTCCATTTTTACCTACTAATGCCTCTTTGCCTGACTTTTCTACATGCTTACACACAACTGTAGAAAGAGTTGGGAAAATTTAGGGTGCTGCTTTTCCCCAAGTGCTTGTTACCACCCAGTAACAGCAAGAAGCAGCACAGGCCAACCTAAGTGGTCACTGCTATCCTCTGACTGAACTGCTCTGTTTGATTTGTCTCCCCATTTTTTAGTGATGATTCCATGATAGCCAAAGATCAGTGTTGCAAAACCAATGTTCCTCTTCTATCCCTTTCCAGTGGCCTGTGAACTGCTGCCCTGCACACCCCATCCCATTTGTGTGTGGTAAAATTGAACTGATCCATGTTTGAAGGACCTTTCTATGTCTTTAGATGGACACTAATTTTAATACCATTCTTTGTGCAAATGAAACTTCTGATGCAGACAAAGAAACAGCAGAAGGAGCAAAAGCTAAAGGACATGAAATTGAAATGAACAGGCCATGTGTCATACCCCAAGGGATTTTGGCTCAATGCTGCAAGCATCTTCCAAGAAGATTAAGCATCCATCATTAAATCTGGCCTCCCACTCTGCCACACTCAAATTCAAAGTATGAATTTTGTTATTGAGTTTCCAGGGGGGAAATTTACCACCAAACTTTCGGAATCATCTTTATATTTCTAGCACTTTCACGTTGCCTGGAAACCTGTTGAACTTCTTGAATCAATTAGAAAAAGCTTAAAGTTAGTCTTCTGGCTTCCACCTGTCCAGAAGAGCCAGATAATGGACCATTCTGAACCTGCCTGTAACCCCAGAACACTTCCCAAGAAAGGAGTATTTCTAAAGGCTTTTACCCTTTCATGACCTCCTTATACTGCCAAAGTGATGTAATTCGGATGAGTCCAATGGAGACTTAACTCTTTCATGTGCATTTTAGGCTGGTGAATGCAGAAATACACCCCACCACAGTCCATGGTGGATTTATCTGTCACTCAGGCCTAATGGATTTCTCCTCTCATAAGCAGCCCTGCAGTGAAACTTTCTAACTATATAACTAGAATGAGACTTCACAATGTATGCTGCCCAGTTACAGCAATTTAGTGAACACACATGTTTAAATGAAGATAGAGGAAAGGTGGGTGATTTGTGTAGAAAGCAGCACCATATGAGAAATCATTTTAAAACAATGATTACAGCCATGATATGTGTGGAGGCATAGTGAAAGAAATTGACTTATATGGCCAGTTACAATATATTTCACCTGATGGAGGAAAAGCTGAGTCAATGAACAATTTTGTATCACTGTTATTGCAAAATGATTACAGCCCCCTTTATCACAGCTGTACAATATGCTGACTGAACAGGAAAACATGCAGCACACACAGTGTAGTGATTTCAACCACTCTATAAGTAAATGTCAGACTTGTTTCATTTATTCAGTGATTTTCTTAATGAAAACGTCAGCATAATGCTGGCATTTTCCTCCTTTCCTTTAATTCCTACTGTCTTCTTTCATCCACTATTTGACCTTTGCATGCACTTGGTATCTTGCCCAAGGTGCTGTCACACCTTCATTGCTCCTCTCTAATGATGGTCTTACACTGCCAGATTCAAACAGGATACTTGGGAAGCAATTGCAGGGCTCTGTTCCCAATACAATGACGAAAATCTGAACACTTCGCTACTTTAGGTGACTTTTCACTTCTGCTCTGAAAAGAATAACCAGTGATAGTTTACCAAAATTAACCTCTTCAAATAGCATCCTGTAACAGTAGTTTAAGACTTAAGAGAAGCAGGCACAGCTATTGCAGCAGCAGCACAGGAATACCAAGGGCTAGTAACTGCTGAATGAGTCTGATGATTAGTGGAATATGTTTTCTCAGCATAGAGAAAAGAAAGCAATGCAAAGGAAAGCAATGAATCACAATTTGAATGCTTTACACAAGATGGTGACAAATAGGAGTAATGTGAGAACGTGGCATATATACAGCATATAAGATAAGAACGTGGCATATATATGGCATATAAATACTATATTGACCACTTTTGGTCACCACAATACAAGAAAGATATTAAGCTAAGAGAGAACATTGAAAAGAGAGCATCAAAGACGATGAAGGGCCTTGAGGGGAAACCATATGAGGAGCAGATGAGGCCTCTTGGTCTGTCCTGGAGGAGGCTGAGAGGAGACCTCACTACAGTTACAACTTCCTTGTGAGGTGAAGAGGAGAGGCAGACACTGATCTGTTCTCTGTGATGATCAGTGACAGGACCCAAGGAATGGCCTGAAGTTGTGTCAGGGGAGGTTTAGGTTGGATATCATGAAAAGGTTCTTCATCCAGAGAGAGGGTGGTCAAGTGCTGGAGTGGGCTCCCCAGGGAAGAGGTCACAGCACCA
>VYZP01056851.1:1671-11848 GCA_013400635.1 Hypocryptadius cinnamomeus | reverse complement strand
GGGCGGTGCGGACCTGGCGCGGCCCGGGGGCGGGCGGGAGGAGGGCGCGGCCGCGGAGGCAGAGCGCAGGGCGCCTATGGAGGGCAGGGCGGCCGCGCTAGCAAGCCCGGGCCGTGTGTTTGAGGGCATCGGCCTCCTGCCGGTTCCCCGTGCCTGCCTTCTGTCCTTCAGCGAAGAACCGCGGACCTGCTCTAAGTGACTGCTGCCTAGGGAGCAGAGCCGACCGAGGGAGGCCACCCCCTCCCCTTGGGGTGCCCAGCGGGGGGCATGTAGGGCATAGTCGCAACTCCACCGCGGCCCGGGGCAGGGAGGCCAGCAGGGCCCCCTGGGAGGGCAGGAGTTGGTGCGGGGCTTTACAAGTCGCCGCGGAGCAGTGATTGCGGCAGTGGGGAGGTTGGAACAGCAGAGCTGACCAGGCTGCCTCGCTGCTCTCCGCTCGCCGGCGAGCACAAAATGTCCATCTGCATACTCGGCTTCAGCTGCTGCAGACCGAAAAGCGGATCTCGTCATCTGATCCCTGTTTTGGGCCAATTTTCTGACCAATGCCGGCATGAGGCACATGACAGACACCCCTCTGCAAAGTCACAGGCTTTCACAGGCTTACCCAGTTGCCTAGTCTTTCGACACCTGACTCACAAGTGTATTTCCCCCATGTCACAGAAGAAACATGTGGATTAGTTCTCTCGAGGAAACTTTATTGCTAGACTAACTTTAGGAGTGCTATATCAGCAGATAAAGGCATTGCTGTTGGTATTATGGCAGGGTTTCAAGCAGCAGTCTAAAGGCCCGCCACTCTCCGGGATTTGGTTCCTTGGGCCTGTGAGACTGAGATGGGGCAAGAAGCCGCTGGTGTGGCTGGAGCCGGGTGTGCAGGGTCAGCGGGACCAGCACAGTGCCTCAGGGTGAGCCTCGGGGCTGCCCGCTCCCCGCAGTGCCAGCCTGCCACCTGCAGCGACCAGGAATGCCTGTTCATGGTTCCTGCTGAATTTAGTTGCACCAAACGCTGCAGATATCACAGAAGGCTTTGTCCCTCCAGGCTGGGATAAATGCTTTATGCACTGTGAGTGCTGACTTACCAGTCCCCTGTAAGGTGATATTATACAATGCCGTAGAACAATTTGTACCACTCAGGCTTTATGTTAGTTCCTTGCACATAGGCTGCTGAGTATGAAGTTCCCAAGAAAAGATAAGATGGAAGAAAGCATTCTAAAAAAAATCACTTTGTTATAGTGATAAGTGTTCCAAAATAAATGCATAGTGAAACAAGTATATAAGTTTTGGGGTTTTTTGGGTTTTTTTATGTACAGCTCATGAAACAGCTTGAAAAACCACTTTTTTTTTTTTTTTAAGATGATTTTAGCACATGATTTATACAGTAAATCACTGTAAAATAGGAGTAAGTATTTATGGGCAGATATGAAGGTGATGATGCCTTCCTAAATATACTTTTGAAAAGTTAAGAAATGACAATTGATATGAAACTTATTTGCTAAGTAGTTGTGAAGAGGTAGTAAACACAAAATAGATTTTTCTGTGTTGGAATAATTGCAATAAACATACATTTAAAAAAAATAAATTTTCAGTTCATGCTTTGGCCACCACAGGCTGGCATTATGAAACTTGAATGTTTGACTTGCCTTGGAATTGCTTACAGGGTGTTTGAGTTTCCTACTAGTTTACTGATGATGACATAATGTGTAAATCTTTGAAAGCTTTCTCTCCTCTTCAAAACATCCTAGGTGATCTAAAGGAGGGTGTCTTAGATGTGAAATTCTGATGAAACCACAGGAATTTTTTTAGAGTTTGGGACTTCTCTTTTTAGCTTGTGAAGGTAATGGAGACCTGTTCTGAACTAGAAGAGAGATTTTTTAGCAGAGATTACTAAAATGAATGAAACAGTACAGCATAGTATATGAACTAGTAGAAAATAACCAGACCTCTGAGGAACTGTAAAAAAAGGCAGAATAAAATTATTTATTGCCCAGAAAATAAAAAAAGAGGAAGGTAATATTGTGATGCATCACCTCTATGTTTTCTGGGTTTGAATGATGCATATTTACTTATTTATTATCACAAAAAAGAATAATTTGGCTAGTAGTTGTGAACCCTTAGAATATGCTTACTTGCAATACTTAGCAATGATACATGGAAAGTAAAAATCATGCATGTAAATTATTCTACTGCTTTGTAAAATTGAGAGGCCATATAATCTGTAGCTATAATCAGACAGCTTTAGAACAAATACTCAAGGACTTGTAAAGATCTTTTCTAAGCATTGTTAGAAGATCTGCAAAGAGTAATTCTGAAGTCTTTCATTTTCAAAAAGGTCTGTTATTATTAATCTATTTTTGATACAATATAGCTGGGCTTTGGGGGAATGGTTCTATTGCATTCAATTCTACAGCTTCAAAAAAAAACAAATTTCCACTTGCAAGTCAGATTTGTTTGAAGTAGAAGTTAAATACAATACTGTAGGACCAAGGTCTGCTTCATTTACTAGTGCAACTGGAATTTTTGCTGCTACTTGATGAAGACATCAGTAGTTATTTGCACAAATAAAAAAGTGGCATTTGGGTCCCAGAAGTCGAGAAATATATCAAAATTTAATTAATAAAGTGGAGTTTGAAAACAAATTTGCATTTTACCCAAAAGGATGCTGTTTTCAAATTATGTGGAGTATATTCTATGAGAAAATCTGTTTGCTTTAATTTACCTAATGGAATAGCTCTTGTGTAGTATCACTGCTCTTAAAACGTTCTGCCATATGACAGTGGACAAAAGACAGTGCACCATCTCTCAAACTGCTTGCCCCAAGACATTCTGCTGTACTGCCACAGCAGCTCAAACAATAAAATCCACCAAAGCTGCCTTTCATCTTGGGGTAGTACTGGCTAGTTTGTGCAGAAGGCCTGCAATGGCTCAGTGTTTCTTTTTCACCCTTTTCTGCCTAGAAAGTTGAAAATAATGATAATGAATTAGTATAACTGGAGGAACCTGTCAGAGGATTGAAAAAAGCAATGCAGTATCCCTAATGATCTGGAATAGTTAATTAAGTTCTCTTATAAATGAGTTCCAAAAATAACTTACTTTCACTAAGTTATTCTGAGAAACAGTCATTTTAGCATACCTGAGCTGCAGTGCCTCTTAGCAAAGGGCCAATTATCTGGTGATTGGCAGTTAAAGGTGAACTAATGAAGTTCTTAATTAAAAGATTTCCTATTATAATCACCAGTAAGTAACAGAATACTGCATACATAAAGCAGATATAACGTTAGAAGAATATTTCCATTTTGAAACAAAGGTTTTGAAAATCGTATCTGCCTTTGCTTACCAGGTCCAGAACGGGAATGTTAGAGTTTTCACGGGTGTAGCTGGCAGTGTGCCACTATTGGCCTTTATTAGGGTGTGCTGCTCTGACTCTCCTACAGTCAGAGGTGTTTTCCTCATTTAACAGTAGGCAGATTTTTTTGCTGCTCTTAATACCCAAAGTTCTCTGTGTAATACAGAAAAATGGTTTGAGATTTTACAGGAGAATATTTTGGTTGGACTTTTAACTAAGAAACTGGCTGCAGAGTTCCTTTAGCTGCCTGTCATCGCCAGCTTCCCTGAATTTTCACTTCACAGTAAGGAGGTTATTTTCAATTTCTCCGCGAGATTATACTAGAAATGTATTTTGAGAAAAAAATTCCCATTTGTCAGCATGAGATGCATTGACATACTACTAAAATCTGAAAAAAATAATTTCTCGCGTGGCATCTCTCCCCATTCAGCTGTACAAGGACTGCAGGTCCTACTGTCTACATTTCTGCAGCTCGACAGATGTAGAGTATTGCTCTGAATGCCGCATAACCACACTAACAGTTCGTGATGCCCTAGATAAAACAACCTGTTAAGATTAGCTTGGGCACCTTGTCACACTGATCATCTCTTTTTAGACCAAAACAGGCATACATTGATTTAAATTTGATCTCCAGCCATTCACACAGACATGGCCCTGGTGATCAGCGCTGTATGTGAAGATTGTCTTATTTGGCCTATGGTCTGCTTGCTGTTAAGTGCTCCATATAAACAGTGCTAAATATGTATGTAGCTAATCCTGTCGTTCTTAGGTCAGGCAGGGCTTGTCATTTTCGTAGGTGATTTGAATTCTTTCTGCAGAACTATAAAATTCAGCAACTTTAATTTGTCCTTTGTATAGAACTTTTTAGAACTCTCGGACTGGTATTCATTGACCACTATGACAAACAGAATTTAGCCTATGGTATCATTATATAGGTTCTTGACTAATAGGCAATTGTCCTTATATGCTGTCAGTTTTTCTAAGCTTTTGATGAACTTTATTAACGAATCTACCATTCTTCAGAGAGTCAAAAGTATACCATTGACCTCATAAGGTCATGCCTCTGTCAAAATGACCAGTGTTTCCATCAGGCACTAGTGCAAGCTAAATTAATATTCGGTGACAGATAAACATTTTTTTCACTTGACTAGATGAGTTTTCAGTGTTCAAAATCTTTATTCTCTCTGTTAGTAGAAGCACTAATATTAATTACCACCAAGAAAAACTGTTGAGTGTGACTGGCAAAATCATTAATTTACCATTTTCTGTTAAGCATAATCCATAGTATTTAAATGTATTTTTCTCCATGTGAAGTCTTTAAGTACTTTCAAGACAAAAAACAATGTCTGATCACCTCCAGGTCACCAGAAAGTCTGTAGTAATAAAGGAGTTTCTCTTCTACATATATCTATTTTGATTGCAATTAAAAATTTAAGCGGGGATGTTATATTTACAGGTTTAAAGCACTTCTATATTCTCCCCACTTTTTCTCCCTTATTAAAAAGATTGGGGTTTTAGAAACGAAGATTTTGATTTTTTGTGGAGATTTTAAGTGCAAAACAAATTTGTGAGCTATTCTAATTATACATTGAAAAAATGTAAATCAGAGATGAGTTTATTGTAAAGAAGTACATGTACAAGATTCAAAACCAAGTCCCTGTTATCTAACATAAGATGGTTCCTGTGAAGCTGTATTAAATGCCAGTGAAGACTGAAGACAGAAATTTTGGAGAGTTTCTGCATGTTGGAGACTATTAACCATTCTAGAGAGGAAGAAAGAGACTAGGCTCAATAATCCTTAAAATGTGTTCATCATCCAACAAATTTTAATCTAAAATGATAGGCTTTAATTTATTGGGAGTTAGCCATCTATTGGCTGCAAAACACCCAGAAAATAAATGTAGTCATGGATAATAATCCATGAGAACAGAGAGAAATTAGCTATCTATTTAATGAGGTTAAGCTACAGTATCTTCTCTATCATCATAAGCTAAACCACTGGGATCTTGTAGGCAGAAATGGCTGAGATATTTTTGCAGAGACACAGAAATTTAGAGAAACAGCTTTCAATGAAAAGAGTCAGAAAATTGAACTGTTGCAATGAAAGTATGAAAAGGAACTATTGTCTCTTACTGTAGTGGTATATAATTTGAGATCATTCCTCACTTACTAAATGGTTCTGCAGTTCATCATTGGTTAAAACATTTGAGTAGGTTAAAGCTGGTCAAGTTTCAGGGGGATAAGCAAACAGCAAGTTTTTTGGCCCATTTGTTTCATTGCAAAAATCTTCCTGTACCATAAAATATTTATAACAGTGTTGTAAGTAATAAAAAGGACTATTTTCTTTTCATTCCACTCTTCCTATTTGTTCAATTTTGTCAGTAAAAATAACATTAATAACTTTAACAATCAAAGCAGATTTTAATGTGTCAGATTTAATACTCTTCATCTCACAGTTAAATTTTTCGAGAGAGAATTAATCTAGTAAGTATGGAGCTGTTTTGACCTAATTAGCAAAGTAGTGAGCTTAATTTTGAGTGATACGGAGAAAGCATTTCATTGCTGAGAAGAATCAGCAAATCAGTTTTACTTTTCAATGTCCCATTGAACTGTGTGACATCATGTGTAGTATAAACCACTTGACATAATCTGCCTCTGATTTTGAGTCCTGAAGGAAGGGTGGCTGTGACAGTGCCCTTTGAAATAACATTGAAGCTTCAGCTCCCATGTCAACATCATGCTCTAATCAGTGCAGTCTTTTTTGTCACAGGGTCTTCCACCTTATAATTGACCCTGACATATGCTATTCACTCTACCCCTTGGCTTCGGACATATAATTCCTGTCATGGTCAATTATTAGGTGATAGAGCCTGCAACCACAGGGACCATTGCTTAAAATCATCCTGCACAGTAAGCCCTGAAGTGACCAAATTCACGTGTAACTGGAGGGGAAGAGGGGATCTAGTCTTTGATAAAACTAATATTCTTTTCACTTCTATATAGAAAAATGTCAATTTTCATCATCCTGTAAGTTACTGAGACAAATGGTGACAGTGCTATTTCTGAAACAGGTTAAGCAAAAGTACAAAAACCTTTACCAAACTCAAAACACTCTGAAATGAGGAAATTGTCTGTATGAGCATACAGTATGCATAAAAATTAGATTACACTACATTTGAAAGGCAGATGAGAGTTTAAGAGTGACAAGTGGGCAAGTGCTAAAAATAAGGGCATGTTACTTCCTTTCCAACACTGCTTTGTCTGTATGCTTTCTTTGATGTTGTTTAAGCTTTGAAGTAAAGAAATACTTTTCAAGAGTCTGAAAGGTACTTCTGATTACTATATTGATAAGAACTGGTTTTGAACAAAAAGATCTCTTGTTGTTTTCCCATTGGTTGTATAATGCCTGAGAAATTGCACAGTGACAAAAACCAGGACACCTGCTGTCTGGTCTTCATACAAGCATTATGATTTTCAAAGCCAAACGGTTTTGTAGTCATTGTATTTCTGCAATAATGTTAAAAAAAATCATTACTTCAGGAATATGAGCTGAGAAGAGCAAAAGTTTACCCTTCATCTGCAAAGGTTGAAAGGCAGTTTTGCGAACTACTGGTTCACTTCACAGATTCTCTGTCCATAGTCAACTATCCCACTAACCCGGAGGACTCTCCCTTTTTTTTGCTGTGTGAACATGAATTTCAATCTGCTAGACACCATTGCCTGTTTATTTGGGTTTGGGTTTTTTGGTTGGTGGGCTTATGGTTTTTTTAAAAAAAACTTGAAGGGAATTTTTTAATCTATAGTCTTTTCAAGTCACAAATTTTTTGTATGTGGGAATCTTACACTGGTTGTTGCGCTGCTGACAATTTACTTAATTCTCTTGTATACAGAACACAGCTCAGAAATAATCTGTGAAAGACCCTTGCATATCTGCTGAGTTTTACAGGTGATGCAAGATAGAATATTCTGAAAGATGTGATTTGGTAATATCTTTATTGCATCTCTTAGCCTGAATAGACAAAGCTCTAATTAACATTCATACAATTATCTAAGTCTTTAAAATCCCATCTGTCTTAATGATGTATACATAGCATAGCAAGCCCAATAGATACCAAGCACATACCATGCAAGTGCTTTTAATTTAAACTATAACACTGCTTACTGAAGCTCTTGTACATATTCTGTGGTTCAATTCTATGGTTATCATAAGACTTGAAAACCTTCCTCCTGAAGTACAGAGTCCTGCATATATCTGAGAGCTGTTAGTTCAGCAACTGCTGTTACTGTGTGCAATATCCAAACAACAAAACTTTGGAAATGACTGATTTAGCTGCATATGAGTTACCTGGTGTGTAACCTGGCTCAGGTGTTTGCAAGACAAAAACTAACCTTGACTGAACATGGGAATAGATGTGAATACTAAATTTCCACACCTTCAGAATTTAAAAAAAATAAAAGCCCTGTTCCTAACATGCTTTCTTTTATCTACCCTGCATGTATCATTCTAAATATTATTTCATAGAAGAATTAATTCAGCTTTCAGCAGTGTGCAGTCTGTGAAGCAAGGAGAATAACTCCTGGCTGCTTTATGGTTTAAAGCATGATTGAATATACTAACAGGGCTTCATGAAGTACTTATTTCAATATATATAATATATTTTTAAAATATTTCATCTCTATACAGGTCTCTTCCTCTCAAGAAATGGAGCATCTCTATTACACTTAAGAAGATGAGGCAATAGAGCCCAAAAATACTGAGACAGCACCAGTGATCTGAATCTTGACATTTTATTCTCTGGTCAATAACTTGTTGATCGTTGCTTGATCATTCCTGCTGCTTCAGTTGCTCTTTGTTTCAGTTTCTCTCTATATAAAGTGACAGTTATACCTTGCAGAGTATTTTGAGAANTTACTATGAGCTTTGCATTAAAGATTTCTAATAGGGTATATCCAGTCTCTCCTCCTTCCATTATGGATACAATTGGTAAAAAACAGCTTTGAAAAATTTGATTCTCCCAGGCTCTTATGCATACTACAGCATTAAAAGCAAACATTTAAAGATAGAAACCTTGTGAAACCTCAGTGCATTTTTAACCCATTTCCAGGCAACATTAGATCAACAGCAGAAATAATTGCTGTCAGTTTGTACTTTTTGACCAATAATTCTCTGTATTTTCTGCAAGAAACTTGAGTGATGCAAATGACCTTATTTTTACAGCATGCTTTTATTAAATAGTTTATTATTTTGGCAGACTAATAAAGATTTTGGTATTTGCTTTTATTTGCAATAATATTACCACGACATAAAAAAGGATTTTATGTTCTTTTTGAGGAACAAGGAGGATAAAAGTGTTGATGGATAGTGCAACTAAGGCATCAGCAATGAGCTGGAAATGAGACACATAAATATGAAAGCAGAGCTAAGAAAATAGAACTGCACCCTTGGCCTTTCTTAAAAGAACATGCACATGCCATGGTTCATTCATACAGTTACAGAAACTCCTTTTGTTTTTAGTGAGTCAGTGAAAATATGCAGACTAAAATATTACCAAGATTCTCAGTTGTTTAGCATATTTCTGTAGTTAATGTAGTTGTGAAATGTTTCAAAACATTTAGAGAAATGACTGTTGATGATTTTTTAGAAGACATGTATTTTCTTTGAAGTATAAGATTGTCCTTTTTTTTGAGTTATGTCTTAGACAAAGGTGGTGAAGCAATATCTGTGTTCAGTTTTCCCTTTTTTGCCCTTCAAACAGACCTAATTCTTTAAAGATCAAAGAGCTGAGACCTCATAGCCATATCAGACTATCACACCAAGGTTTTAAAAACAATAATTATCAGTCCTGTAGTAAAAATAAAAGAAGCCTAGATAGCATGTAATAGAATTAATCTTATTTTATATTGGATGGGGAGTTTGGTTTCAGATTGAGATGACTGCAACTATAATATTCATTTTGTAATAATCTGAGCTCCTTGACAATGGGTGGTGTTAGATGCAAGGAGTATTCAGCAGTAAGAAATGTATTGATTCAAACATGTAATTGGATGTGCCTTGGAAATAATGATACTTTCTTGATTGAGGGTGCTTAAGATTTGAATTTTGCTTATAGCCACTCCTCAAAAAGACAGTCAAAGTAGAAAAATATGAACAGAACAAATACCACATGAAAAAAACCTAAGCAGGCAAACAAAACTTTCCCTCACTGGAAATTTTTGTTCCATTTGCCTTTTCTAAAAGGCAGGCAGTAAATAGGAATCACAAAGTATGTGTTTCTTAGAAGAATAAATCTAGCAATTAATTATATGTCAAGGCTTAAGAATCAAAAAACTGCTTATGCCCATTGCCAGTCATTCACTCCCTGTCAGTAGTAGTTCACATCTTTCCTGGGATGGCATCCAACCACAGTGGCATCTAAAATATAGCAGGCTATATTGTTACAGTTGGAGGTGAAATTGAAAGTTGCACCAAACAGAAGTGACAAATTCACATTGCTCAGTGTTGCCTAGCAATAAGAGATGAGTTTATTATGAACACTTGACTCTATATCCATCGCAAGGAGGCTTTGTATTCACACCAAAATGCCACTAGTCTTACAGGCAAAAGGGGCAAGAGTAGGGTGGGCAGAAGGAGGGAACAGTCACGGTAGTTGTGAGTATGTTCTGTATTTCAAGATTTCTCTCTTTCTCTGGGGAGTGGGTCAGGAAGGAGAAGGCAGAGCCTGCCTCTGGCTGAGCTCTTTAAGATTGGCCAGGTAGCTTGTTACAGACCTTAATCGTGCTTTTGAATGCCCTTAGTAGTGCTGTTTCATTAGTAATGGCTTGTAGTTCAGACACTGC
>VYZP01056843.1:1180-29384 GCA_013400635.1 Hypocryptadius cinnamomeus | reverse complement strand
TCCTCTCTCCTCTCTCCTCTCTCCTCTCTCCCCTCCCTGCAGACACAAATAGGCTGTGACATTTTCCCCTGCACACTCTGCAGGGGTCACCTCCCCTTTCATCTCAGCACTTCCCAAACCTTCCCCTGCCACAATTCCCTGTGCTCTTCTCATTCCCCACCCCTGTTTGAGTGCTCACTGCAGCCTCACCTCAAGTCCTTGGGGGCAGTTTGAGGGAGAAGAAGGATGTAAAGGCATTAGGGAGCATCCTAGGAGGGACACAAAGGTGGGGAAGGATCTAGAGGGTGAGGACACTTGGAATGTTCAGCTGAAGCAGAGGACACTGAGATCAGCCCTCACCAGGGGCTGCAGCTCCTCCCAAGGGCAGCTCCAATCTCTGCTCTGGGACAGGGACAACACCCAGGGAATGGCTGGAGCTGGGCCAGGGCAGCTCAGGCTGAGATCAGGGAAAGGTTCTTCCCCAGAGGGGAACCTGGCACTGCCCAGGCTCCCCAGGGAATGGGCACGGCCCCGAGGCTGCCAGAGCTCCAGGAGCCTTTGGACAGCGCTGCCAGGGACGGACAGGGTGGGGTTGTTGGGGGGTCTGGGCAGGGCAGGAGCTGGGCTGGATGATCCTGTGGGTCCGTCCAGCTCAGGAGATTCCCTCTGCAAGCCCAGCCTTGCTCAACAATTCTGTTCCAAATTCAACACTGAATCCCTTTTTCTTTTCTCCCCTCTCCAGTCCTTGCTGTCCATGGTTCTGCTGTCCCCTGCCACCCAGGTGGTGCCTTTTACACATCTTCATCAGAATCCTACCAGAGGGATTTTTTCCTTCCTCTTTGCACCCTAATTTTGTGACCAAGTTGTTCACTCCCTCCCCATTCTTATATAAAATCCTATACAAAACCCAGGAAAAATGTTGTTGTGTCTTTACACTTTGCTGGCCAAGCACAACTAAATGAACCTGAAAAAATATTTACATTCAGGTTAATGTGGAACTATTTTTAGGGGGGTTAGTTGGGCTGGCACTGTTTTGTTCTTTCTCCCACAAAGTAAACCATTTTCTTCTTTTGTTGGTCCATTTTTCAGGCCAACCATGAAATTTCTTCTCAAACAGAAAGGAAAAAAGGTCGACTTTCAGCTCTTCAGGGTCTCCACTGGACCTCTGGGGATTCTGCTTCCATTTTTCCCTAGATGCTGTCAGACAGGGAGGATTTTTAGCTGCATTTCTTCCACTCCAGGTCTGTGCTGCAAAATCCTCCCTCAGACACTCTCCCAGGTCTGGGTAATGACATTTATTCCAGCTGAGCAATTCCAGGAGGAGAAAATGATGGACTTAAATGGAGGTCATATTTTGCCGATCTCTGTGTCCTAAATTCCCTGTAATGACAGGAATCCATTTGAGCTGGGAGATCATGGGATCATCTTTAACAAAACTTCGGGGTGGAAAGGCTGAGTTAGTCCTGAGGAAAAAGGCCAGGGATAAGAGCCAGGATCCCTGTCAGGGTTCTGTGAGGAATGGGAGGTGGTGCTGGAAGGGGATGACAGAGGTTG
This sequence comes from Hypocryptadius cinnamomeus, assembly GCA_013400635.1. Classification (NCBI taxonomy): domain Eukaryota; kingdom Metazoa; phylum Chordata; class Aves; order Passeriformes; family Zosteropidae; genus Hypocryptadius; species Hypocryptadius cinnamomeus. The sequence goes on along the minus strand of VYZP01056843.1, from coordinate 27,851 downwards.
GTTTGGGATGAGGCCACACAAATTCCTGGGAATGGAGCTCTCTTGCAGCAGAAGTACCCCAATGTCTCCATCCCTGGTTGGAAGAGGAAGCTCCTTTCAGTGGAAAACTGATGTCTGATGGAATTCTTGTCAAGAATTGTTGTTCCACGGCTGGGAAGAGCAAACCTGAGGCTGTCCCAGATCCATGAGTGCCTGGCAGAGGGGAGATGGTTACAGGACCCTGCTGGAACTTTCAGCTCATGGAGGAGCAGCCACCTGAGAGGACTTTTAGCAACTTCAGGGGTTGGGAAGGGACTGGCAGAGTTGACTTCAACTCCCAGAGCTGCTGAGTTGATTCAAAACCTGGCAGGGCCCTGATAAAATGGGATTTTCCATCAATGCCTTTGAATTTGGCAGTGCTGGGAGCAGGAGGCCCAGCCTGTCCTCTGAGTGTGCAGGAACAGGCAGAGGTTGCTAAACTATTGCTGGTCCATGGAGTGAGTGAAGCACTTTCCTGGAACAGCTCATTTCAGGTGAATTTTGTCTTCTGCTGGCACCTTATCTCAGATTTGGGAATGGGAGCTCCACTCTGGCACAGCCACACCTGGGGGGCACTTCAAGGACACTGGAATTTGCTCCTTAGCCTGCCCCAGGACCATGTCCAGTTTGATTAAGGTTCTCCTTTTATTCATGGATAGCCCAGTGACTGTAAGGTGTTTCTATGGCACTTTTCATGCCCGTGTCCTTTAGGGGTTGGGATAGCTGCCCCAAATCCCAAATTATTTAAACAAAGAGGCAACAACCTGAGCTGGGTTCCCAGTGGAGCCTCTCCCCTGCCCTGCAGCTGTCCCAGCCCAAACCCAACCTCAGAGCTACTGTGGGACAGCTCTGCCCTTTCCAACAAATCTCCAGCCCTCCTGAACCTTAAAAAGCATCTTGGCAATGATCCCTGAATCATTCCCACTCCCACCCACGCTGGAGATTGGTTTGGGTAGTGCCAAACACCCAAACCTTCCCAGGGAGCACAGCACCGTGTGCTCCTGTGGATCTTCCTGAAAGAGCAGGAATATGCAACCAATCCCACCCCAAAGTCATTAATTGGTGTGTTTTTCCCAGATTTCTTGGAGGGGGTTATTATTTATCCCTAAATTTGAGGCTGATCCTTATTTTTAGCAGGCAGAATGGCTCCTGGGGCTCTCAAACCCAGAGCGGAGCCAAAACCCCACTCAAAGCCTTTAAAAATAAGAAAGGTCTTGTGCATTCCTACAGGTGGAGACAATGTGGAAATATCCATGAAAAATCGACAGCTCCAAGCAGCCTCTCCCTGGAACTCATCCTGGACTTCTTTTCTTAGAGAGAGCAGATTCCCAGTAGAAAACCAGATTCAATGGATGATGGGAATTAACCTCTTTTGGAGAGGAAGAGCCACTCCATGTCAGACCTGACATCAGGTCGTGTTAAAGTCGTCACCGTTGTGATTCCAAACATTGAAACGTGGCAGGAATTTGCATAAACATGAGATGTTAATATTTAAATACATCAAGGGGGGACCCAGTCTCAGCTTTTCAGCCTGCTCCAGCCCAGCAGGGCAGGTCTGTGGGCACAGTTCTCCCAACCCCATGTCCAACATCCCTAATTATCCCAGTCCCATGTCCAACAGTCCTAACTATTCGTTTGCAAAGACAATAACTCAATTTGCATGGCTATGAATATTAAACAGCCACTTTGCACCTGGGTTTGCACATTTGGGGCTGGATTTTTATCCCTCAGCCACCAAGCTAGAGTCTCCTGTTTTGTTGCCCGTTTTTGTTGGGAAAATGGATCAGTTTGGGGAACCTCCTGTAGAGTGACCTCTCTTCTCCCTGTTTTTTCCCGCTGCACTGCAGGAAAAGCTGTGGCTGGTCCATGGCAGATGTCACCAGATGGCACTCTTACATTGATTCTTCCCCAGCCTTAATTTTTGTTGTTGTTGTTGTTGTTTATTTGGGTTTTATGGATGAGCAAATGTTCAGGCTGGAAGAGCCATGCTCCAGAGTGGAATTCAGCCAGCTGTGTTGGTTCACAGGGATTTGTTCTGGGTGGTGGAAAATGTGGGAAATTTGGATGTTCTCCAGGAACAGGCCATGGTTTTGGGGTGGAATTCCTGGGGGAAGTGGCCCTACAAGCCCCAGAATTTCAGTGTGTGGGTTTCTCTGCTCACTGGTGGCACTCAGGATACAAAAATAAAATTCCATTTCTGATCTCTCCCTGAAATTTGGTGTCATTTTGGGGACATGACACAGGTGACAAAAAATGCCAATAATATTAGAAATGCATATAAAATTGTCCCAAAACCTCATCCAGTGTTACAAAAAAAAAAGACTGGAAGTGCAATTTTCCATCCTACTATATAAAAATATGAATTTTGGGTCATAATGAAGGTTTTCTTTTTAGTGGGACAATTTCGAAATACTAAATATCAAATTCTCATGATGGTTCCTCACCCAAGAAAGTTTGGTTTGATTTTTCATGTCTCAGAGGAGAAGAGTTGGACAGGGATGTGATTCATCTCAGGAATATGCCAGGAGAACCTCCAAAATATATATATAAAAAGATTGTTCTGGAATAAAATAAAAGGTGAAACAATAGATCAAAAAACATTAGTGATAACACTCAACAGAACATTCCTAACATGGTGCAAGGAGTTAAAAATGAATCCCCACAGGAGAAGGTAAATCCCACTGTTTGTTTTCTCTTATTGCTCCAAGCAAAATCCGTACTCGGGGATAGTGATTCCTTAAAATATGGGACCCCCTCACCATGGAGGAACACCTGAAACTGAGAAAAACCAATAACTGTGTTTTAGTGAGACATCATTTATGATGCTAAAATTCCAATGTGGTTTCCATGGGAGGAGCAGCTCTGGGGCTTCTTAGACTGTATGGAAGAAACCCTATTGGCACTGAAAAATGAATTTATTTTCCTTTCCAGACCTTTTACTATTGTTGTTTGTTCCTTACAGTAGGGTTGGAGTCACATCTGGCTCTGAGCACCAAACACTGGGACCTGCTTATTCCTGAATATCAAAATATTCCTTAGTGGATATTCTTGTTTAGCTTCACATTTCCTGTTGAAATCCAGGAGCAAAAAATGCCCCAAAATTCCAATTATGCAGCTCATTAGTGCCATTATTATTAATTTATTATTTTCTTGCTGCCACACAACTGTCCCAACAGCTCCTGTGTATCTCCCCTTCCCCAGGGAGAGCCGGGGCCTCACAGATCCAGCCCTGACCTTCCAAAAGGCTGGAAAAAGCCCGGGAAGGTTGGAAGAAATGCAGTGATCCAAAGCCTGAGGAAAATGTCTTGCCCAGAGTGATTCCAGAGCTGAGCCTGGCTCATTAGGAGCAGGACAGAGCAGATGTGATTGCAGCAGACAGATGACCTTGGGTGGTTTTTCCCATCCCCTAAGGAAAGGCTTTGCCCAGGAGTGGTTTGGGAGCAGCCCAGGATTTAGCAGGGGCTGTAAAGGAGCAGCTGCTGCAGTAAAGCTGCAGTTTTACAGCTCCAGGCAGGCAGGGAACACCACTGGGATCTGCTCAGGAGGGTGGGAGGGCTCCAGGGGCAAGGAGAGGTTCGGTGATCCCGGTGGGAGGCAGGTCCCACAGTAAGGAATGCCCAGGGATCCAGTGAAATGGTGCTGTGCCCACAGTCCTGGACCCTCAGGGGGTTTGGATTCAGCTTCTCAGGAGCAGAATTCCTGGAATCCATTCCCACCCTGGGGGCTTCTGAGCCCTGCCAAGATCACAGCGGCAGAGGTGTGAGCTGGGGAATCCCAGTGTGGGAACAGGGAGAGATCTTGGGACCAAACCATCCCTCCTCCTCTTCCTCTTTTTCCTTCTCTTCCTCCTCCTTCCTTTTCCTTCTCCTCCTCCTTGTTTCCCTTCTTCCCCTCTTCCTCCTCCCCCTGCCAGCCCCAGAAGAGCCTGGTGCAGTGCAGTGACCTTCCTAGTTGGTAGTGTAGGGGCTGCAGGATGCACCTGGCTGCTCCCGGGGTCCCCAAACCATTCAGGTTGGAAAAGCCCTCCAAAATCATCAAACCTAAAAGTGCCCAGGCCACCACTGCCCCATGCCCCAAGTGCCACATCCCCATGGCTTTGGTGACTCCACCAGTGCCCTGGGCAGCTGTGCCAGTGCCTGACCACCCTTTCCACGGATCCACCCTAAAAAACCTGATTTCCAATATCCACTTTTCCCTCTTTTTGGCTGCATTTGGTGTATTTTCCTTGACTAAAGCACCCCAAACCCTGAGCTCTTGCTCTGTTGTCAGGCTGGACGAGTGCTTGGAAGAAAAGCCTTCCCAGCTTATTATGGATTCAGACATCTCTTCATCTGGAGTTGCCTGAGGTCCTGGAAATAATCGTGTCTTTCAGGAAGAACATCATTCTGAGGTGAATAAAAATCACTCAGCACTTTAATGAGACCATTACATTTCACTGTGCCTTTCCCTCTCCCACAAGGTCTTCCAGGAGGAGAAACAGCCCGGATCCACCTGCTCATGGAAACATGTCCATGAGTCAGGGATTTATCTCAGGGAATTCTCCCCCACCTCCCAAATTCTGCATCTTCACCCCCACCCTGCCCCTGGTTCCCCTGAGTGAGCTTTGAGCCTCTTGAACCTCTCCTTTTCCTGGGACAGCCCTTTCTGAGGAAGTTTTGGGCCCTGAAAATTGTGGAGCAGGAATCCAAACAAACCTCATCTCCCTGAGAAAATTAAATAATTAAATAATTAAAGGTCTGGAAAAAAAAATCCTATAAAAAAAGATTAATTTAAGCTACACTTCCAAAGAGGCAGCCTGGAGCAGCTCTTCCCAAGGGGATGCCCTACAGAAGGACCTGCTGGAATGTGCCTGGAGGGAGGAGGAGGATGGAGCTTGAAGCCCCAGTTAACCCTTTGCAGACCACAGTTCATTTCCAAGTGATTCCTGATAATCAGATTATTTTCCATGCAGAAATTTAATCCTATTACTTCTAATTATGCCCCAATGTGCAAAGCTAAACAAATCCCATGTTTTTGTTCTCCATGCCCTCCAAGAAAGTGATTATATTCCATCTCGAGTCGTTATCCATAAGTATCTCTTTTAATCATTTCTGCATTCAGCCCCTCCAGACCTCAATTATTTCTGCTCCCTCTTCATGTCTTGCAATGTTTTTGCTGCTACAAACTTCTACAACTCCTTCTCTGGGTCTTACAGACCCTAAAGAGATACCCAGGGGTCATGAAATATTTTTCAGGTACAGTTTACAAGCAATATTTTAATTTTTTCATGTGTCCAAACAGCAATTTCTTTGGAAAAGTGGAAGATTTTAATAAGAAACAGCAAAGCTCAATGTGATAATTATTGGCAGAATTATTTTTGTTGTTCTTATCAGCATTTTGTCTCTGCAATTTGCATAATTGCTGGGTCTTGATTAGAAAAGTCCCATTTTTCTGCTAAAGGCTTTGGCAGAAGCCAATCATTTCAAGGTTCCTCACAGAGCAGAGCTCCTCAGGGAATAGAGAAGGGAAGGGAAGGAGCAGTCCCGAGCCATTTTTCCTTGGCAGGATGATGGAAATGATTCCCTGGTGTAGGACACAGGAGCTGCCCTTTAGCTGAAGATTTCAGCTCTGCTGTTACAGGGATGGGGAAATTCTGCTGAGCTGGGAGGCACCAAATCACAGGATCATAGACTTCCAGGCTGGTTTGGGCTGGAAGGGACCTTAAATCCCATAATCCCATCTCATTCCACAGGCAGGGACACCTCCCACTATCCCAGGTTGCTCCAAGCCCTGTCCTGGACATTCCCAGGGATGGAGAGTCCCCTCCCATGGCTCTGGAAGTGCTGCCACTCTTTGAGTGCCACTGTCTGTGCCCAGCCCCCTCAAGGGGACAGTTCTGGAGCAGAATGGTGACAGAAGTGCTCCCAAAGCCCCTAAAGCTGGGAGTGAGTGAGGGTACACAGAAAACACCCACGAGGCTGCAGGGAAGAGATGTTTGCCCAATTTTTGGTGAGAATTCCCAGGATTTCACATTTCAGAACAGAGAACCTTTTTTTTTTTTTTTTTTTTTTTTTTTTTTTTTTTTTTTTTTTTTTTTTCTTTTTCCTTTTTACCACAAATTGTCTCCAGGCGCTCTTTGAGTCCCTGAACACCAGTGTCTGTCCCTAAAGGACATGTATTATGAAGTGCTGGCACAGCTGGGTGTCCCTGCCACCTTTGTCACCTGCCAGGTGTGGCATCACTGCCACAATGCCACCAGGAGCAGCTGGAGGTCATTTTTGATGGCATTTCCCAGTGATGTGACATGTCAGGGTCAGCACCTGCCCAGGGTGAGAGCAGCAGCAGGGCACAGGCTGAGGGACTCGACTGCTTCAGGTGAGCTCTGTTGTAAATGCACAGCGAGCCCCGTGGCAGGGGAGAACAATGCATCTGACTCCATGTTGTCAGAAGGCTAATTTATTACTTTATTTTACTATATTATATTATACTATACTATACTACAGAAAACAGAAAAGATACTTACAGAATGCTAAAAAGATAATAATGAAAACTCGTGACTCTCTCCAGAGTCCCGACACAGCTTGGCCCTGACTGGCCAATGAGTGAAAACAACTCACAGCAGAGTCCAATGAAACAATCACCTGTGGGTAAACAATCTCCAAACACATCCACATGAACACAACACAGGAGATGCAAATGAGATAAGAATTGTTTTCCTTTTCTCTGAGGCCTCTTGCTGCCTTTCAGCTTCCCAGGGAAAAAACCCTGGGCGAAGGAATTGTGTTCAGAAAATGTGAATGCCACAGTGCTCAGCAGACAAAACTATGGAGAAACACCTGGGAGTCTCCAGGAATGCACAGCAGCTTTCCTCTCTTCCCAGAGACAATACCTGGTATCAGGGAGTTGCCCCAGTAAAGCAAAAGGAGGGGAAAACCGCTCCTAATTGGATCTCCATGCTTGGATCTGCCATTCCGGGGGGAACAGAGTCTGTCACAGGGGAGGGCTGAGGGTCAGAGCAATTTCTGCTCTCATCAGCTCCACAGCCTCTGGGATTCTCCTGAGCTCCACCTCCCAGTGCCAGGAACCCTGTGACATCACAGCCAGAGCCTTCTGGAATTCTCTTGAGCTCTTCTTCCCAGTGCCAGGAACCCTTTGACATCACAGCCAAAGCCTTCTGGGATTCTCCTGAGCTCCATCTCTAAGTGCCAGGAACCCTTTGGCCTCACCTCTGCAGCCTCTGGGATTCTCCTGGGCTCCACCTTCCAGTGCCAGGAACCCTTTGGCTTCACCTCCACAGCCTCTGGGATTCTCCTGGGCTCCACTTGTCAGTGCCAGGAACCCTTTGGCTTCACCTGCACAGCCCAAATGTGGGATTTATGGGTGGAATTTCCAAGGAATTCACATTCACAGGGTTGGAGCAGGTTGCACCCTGGAGCTGTATTTGCTGCCCATCAGAAGCACCTGAATTCCAGGATGATTTTTCCCTGGAAAACATGGCACTGGTGTATTTCCTTAGTAACGGCCTTTCCTTAGCCAGGAGGCCTTGGATTGGCCTCCTGGTTTTCCACACCCAAGGCCCACAGATCCTCCTGGGACTCCTGGACAGGAGGATTCCTACACAGAACATTTTCTCCCTGATTTTATCTGAGCTCTCACAGACTGTCCCTCCCCATGATGGGACAGATGTGGAAGCATGGAAAAGTTGCTTGGAAAGGACCATTGGTACCTCCATTCCAGCTTCTCAGTCAAAAGATCCTCCTTTCCCAAATCCCTGATCATCTCTACCCTATTTCCAACCAGCAGGTCAAAAGCTGAGGTGCTTCCACTTGCTGGGACACTCACCCAGGTAAAGGTTTTCCTAAAATCCAATCTAAAATTCCCAGTCTGGGGATGTAAATTCACCACTGCTGGGTTTAGAGCCGTGGAATCATTAAGGATGGAAAAGACCTTTAAGGACATCAAGTCCAATCATCAGCCATGGGTTTTATGCACTTTCAGTGACAACAGTGCAATGTAAACCAGAAGTATTTTGGATTTTTCCCCCGGATTGCTGGAATGGGAAGTGGAGACAGAAATTCCTGGTCTCCCTCATTCATTTTGGGTAAAAAAACCCCAGTGATTCCTGAATCAGAACATGTAATTCAGACATTTCCACAGAGTCCATCAGCACAGAGCCAAGAGGAACTTTGGAAAGGGGGGGATTTTTGGAGCAAATTATTGTCCTTGTTGGAGAAATGGCTTGAACAGGAATTTGGTCTTCCATAAGAAATAAGAAAAGCTTTGGAATGCCATCCAAACCCTCTCCACAAAAGGAGATTTCAGACAATTCCTTTCTCTGGAGTTTTTTACATTTCTTGCTCAGTAGAGAGGCAGAATTTGGATTTTTTAGGAAACATCTGTGTATTTCACGAAAAAAAATCCCAATCATACTTGTTGGTACTGCTACAGTAACAGAGTGGTAGATGAAATGTTTCCCCGGAATAAATCTGCCATTGTTCCATGGCTCAAGTTTATTCATATGCCTGGAAAGACTTTTAACAATTCCAGGTAATATTGAGGTAATGGCTACCAAAAACCCAGGTGTGGTGGCCACCCCTGACAGCACAGAGTTAATCATCCCCACCCAAACCAGCCCTTCCCAAATCATCCCCACCCAAATCAGCCCTTCCCAAACCTTCTTTTTACAAAACCTCCCTACCCAAACCATCCCTTCCCAGATATTCCCCACCCAAATCATCCCAAACCATCCCTTCTCACATCATCCCCTCCAAAATCAGCTCAACCCAAATCAATCATTCCTAAATCGTCCCCTCCCAAATCTTCCCTTCTGAAATCATTCTCATCCAAATCAGCCCTTCCCAAAGCAGATCCTCCCAAATCCTCCCTACCCAAACCCAAAACTTCCCTTCCAAAATCATCCCCACCCTAACCACACCTGCCCAAATCAGATTGTGGAGAGAGGAATGAGCCAGAGCAAACCCACGGAAAACATGGGGAACTAAGGACCCCAGCAGAGGCATGGGCAGAGAAGAACTGTCTGGGAAGTAGAGAACAGGGAAATGCAGGTCCTGCACCTGGGGAGGAACAACCAGCACAGGCTGAGGGGGACCTGGTGGAGCAGCTCTGTGAGGAAGGACCTGGGGACAGCGAGGTGTCCCTGAGCCAGGAGAGTGACCTGGGGCCCAGTGGGATCCTGGGGGCATCAGGAAGAGCATTGCCAGCAGCTCAGGGGTGATCCTGCCCCTGTGCCCAGCCCTGGGGACACCTCTGGGTGTTGTGTCCAGCTCTGGATCCTCAGCACAGCAGGGACAGGAGCTCCTGGAGCTGAGCAAGGGCCTGGAGCAGCTCGGTGCCCAGGAAAGGCTGAGGGAGCTGGGGCTGCTCAGCCTGGAGAGGAGCCCCAGGGAGAGGGGCCTCAGCCCTGGCTGTGCCTGGGTGTGCCTGGGTGTCCTTGTGTGTCCCTGACTGTCCCTGTCTGTCTGTCCCAGTCTGTCCCAGTGTGTCCCAGTGTGTCCCAGTGTGTCCCTGTGTGCAGAGGTCAGGGCAGGCCCAGGCTCTGCTCCAGGCCCAGCCATGGCCCCAGAGCCACGGGCAGGGCCTGAGCCCAGGAGCTGCCCCTGCCCAGGAGGCAGAACTGCTGCCCTGGGCAGTGCCAGCCCTGAGCAGAGCCCAGAGAGGCTGTGGGGTCTCCTCCCTGGGGCCATGGCAGAGCTGTGAGCACACCCTGCTGTGCCCTGAGCTCTGGGATGGCCCTGCTGGAGCAGGGAGGTGCCACCAGGGACCCTCTGGGGTCCCTCCAGCCTGACCCATCCGGGGGGATCCCTCTTCCCACTGCAGGAGCACAGCAGAGCCTGTGCTGACCCTGCAGCTATCCCTCACCTCCTGCAAGGAGAGAACAGCTGTGTTTTCCTGCCATCTCTTGGGGCTCTTCCATACCTCACCAAATATCGTTGCAGAGAGACACATTACTGTGTTTACAGCGCTCTGTTTACAGGAGATGCTCTCGATTTAGGGGTTTTATTATGATATTTTATTTTTATGGCTCTCCGCATGATCTGTTTGTTTGCATTAACTTCAGTTGAAGGTTTCATAATCTGATTATGGGGAGCAGGGCTCAGGAAGAAGTTATAAAACACTCAGAGTGCAGCGATGCACCTGCACTCCTGAGCACCGGCTGGGTTTGCTCCTTGATCCTCAACTTCTTCCTTTCCCAGGGCTTTTTCTGGAGATGAGGGACTCTGATGGATCTGTGCCCAGGAAAAGGGATGGAAAGGTAACACCAGAAGGACTTTGAGGACTTGCTCCTTAACTTTCAAGGTGCTTCCTGGCTGTGTCCAGTGACCCAGGACCTGCCTGTGCATGGGTTTAACAGGTCCATGGGTTTACCCAGCCCTGGACAGTCATGGATAACAGGTCCATGGGTTTACCCAGCCCTGGACAGTCATGGATAACAGGTACATGGGTTTATCCAGCCCTGGACAGTCATGGATAACAGGTCCATGGGTATGTCCAGCCCAGCCCAGACCTGGACAGTCATGGATAACAGGGGTTGGTGGGGGTGGGAAATGGCTCTGCCTGACTGTGAGGGACAGAGATGTCCCTATGTGTTTCTGACCTCCTGTCCCATGGTCCTGTCTTTGTGTTGGACATAACATTGAGGTAACATCCTTTCAATGGATCCATGGAATGCATTCATGTCACCTATTTTTCTTGACAGAGAATAATTCAATGTCTAAAACAGCTTCTGGTCCAGAAAGTGCAGCTCCTGGTTCAGTTTTGGGTTCCACAATATGGGACAGATCTAAAGCTATTGTAGAGCACCCAAAGGAGGCTGTGAAGATGGTGGAGGGTCTTGAGGGGAATCTGAGGCTGAGGTCACTTGGAATGTTCAGCTGGAGCAGAGGACAATGAGGGGAGACTCCTCAGGGGCTGCAGCTCCTCCCGAGGGCAGCTCCAATCTCTGCTGTGGGACAGGGACAGCACCCAGGGAATGGCTGGAGCTGGGCCAGGGCAGCTCAGGCTGAGATCAGGGAAAGGTTCTTCCCCCAGAGGGTGCTGGCACTGCCCAGGCTCCCCAGGGAATGGGCACGGCCCCGAGGCTGCCAGAGCTCCAGGAGCCTTTGGACAGCGCTGCCAGGGATGGACAGGGTGGGATTGTTGGGGGGTCTGGGCAGGGACAGGAGCTGCACTGGATGGTTCTTGTGTGTCCCAGCTCAGGATATTCCAGGATTCTCTGACTCCATGCCATCCCCAGCTGCTGATGGAGGTATCCCAGGTGAGTATGATCCCTGCTTATCCTTCTTTTGTCCCCTCAAGTGTTTGTGTAGGGAAAGAAGGTTCTGGAGTGGGTGACCTCAGGCCAGGTTGTGTCCCCACCACCTCAGTGCCATGCCCTGCCCTGAGCTGTGGCAGGAAGGACCTGGCAGAGAGCAAACATTTGCATCTTTCCTGAGTGCATCACATTTACCTCCAGCATCTTTTCTTTGACTAATTGGATCCAAGCAGAGAAAGAGCTCAATAATTCTCTTTTTCCCTCATGCCAGCAACTGGCAAATTGCAGGAAAGATGAGCCTGGAGCCAGATGTTGGCCAGGAAATAAATTTGCCCTTGAGCAAAGGGACTTCCAGCCATTATGTTCCACTCTGAATTTGCATCAGAACAATGCAGGAATTAAAGTCAGGAGGGCTTTTTCTGGCAATTTGCTCACAAAAAATCAAGGGAGGGGTTGACCAAGATCTCAGATATCCCAGGGCTTTTTATTCCAAATCACAAGACTTGCAAATTTCCACGTGAACCTTGGGAATGAGCTGTCCCAGGGACAACTGATTCAGGGCTTCAGCCTCCATCTGCTGGGGAATTTCAAAGGAATGGAGATGCCTAAAAAAGCAGAACTAGCATGGGGTTTCCATAAGCTCAGAAGCCTCTGTAACCCAGAAAAGTGCCTGGCAGAGTTTGATAGGAACAGAACCTCCTGAGGGATGGAAGAGGAGTTTTTTTGCCATTTTCAGAGCTACAGGAGCTCGTGGTGGAGCAGCTGTTCTGCACCCCAGGAAATGTTTGTCTCCCAGACATCACACTTTTCTCTCCAAGAAGACCCAAAGTGGAAGCTGTGATTCTTTTGGGTAAATAGAGCTCTCCAAAGGCACCTGGTCCTGCTGGGCAAGGGAGGGGATTGTCCTGCTCTGCTCTGGGCTGGGGTGTCCTCACCTCCAGTGCTGGGAGCAGTTTTGGGTGCCCCAATATCAGGAGGATTTAAAGGTGGGAAAGCACCCAAAGGAGGGACACAGGGATGGGAGAGTTTGGGAGGAGCAGCTGAGGACACTCCAGGGCAAAGCTGGACTGGCAGATCCTGGTGGGACCCTTCCAGCTCAGGATATTCCATCATTCCATGATTCCAGGTTAAAGGGCTACAGCTCTGTGCTCTGCCCAGGACATTCCATCCCTGCCTTCCTGCAGCTGACACTCAGCTTGGATTTGGGACAGTGCAGGGAATCTGCTGTGCACAGGAACATCATGGATTGTCCCTCTTCAGTCTTCCCCTTGTCTTCATGCTTGCTGATGTGGTTGTGCCACGAGGGAATCTGCATCTCCTGCAGAATGGAGGGAAATTGGGGATGGAGAGGTTCAACACCATAAAACAGAGGAACCCTGTGAATCTCCATCCTTGGAATGTGACAACATTGACTGGGCAAGGCCCTGAGCAAGCCCAAGTGACTTTGAAAATGACCCTGACTGGGTGAGGGTTGCACCAGGAAACCTCCAGAGATCTCTTCCCACAGGAAGGAGTTATCCTCTTTTATGAAAGCACCAAGCAGAATCCAGCCAGGTGTCCTGCTACAGCAGCAGAGGCAGAAATCTTGCTGCAATTTTCATAGGAATATCAACCTGCTCGTGTGGAACTGGGGAAAAAGACCCTCAAAAGCACCAGGAAAAGAGCAGCAGCACAGAAGTGCTGCCAGAGCACCAAGGAGCTGATCAAGGCAGCCAGCTTGGAAAATCAGCCCTTCCCTGTTCCCCACAGGGCAGATCCCTGTACTTAACCCTGCACATCCCTCTGAACCTCTGTGCTGCAAGTGCTGCCTCCATCCTCATTTTCCTTTTAATGGTTTCAATCCCTGCTAATTGCAGGGCCAGCTGCTTCCAGCAGAGGATGAACAGTCAGGTTCCAAGGCAGCCTGCTTGGTGCCTGCAGCAGCTGCTGGACAAACAACAGACCCCAACTTCAGCCCCTGGGTGTTTCCACTGGAGAAATGTCATTCCCTGCTCACCAAGCACTGGAGGCTCTTGCCAAATCAGTTGTTTGATCCTGGGTCAGGCTTAAATACTAATTTTTCCAACAGCTCAAAAAGCCTTTCCCATCTGAATTATCACATCTCTTTCTCCCTTAGAACAGGGGAACTCAGTCAAGGCTTAAGTATCCTGTACAAATCTATGAACAGAGCCAGGGCCAACCCAAATTTCCCTTTCTTCATTATCAGAGACTACTAAAGCATGAAAGAAAGCTTTTTGTTTAAAAAAAAAAAAAAATCTGAAACATATTTTTGAGAGAAAACATGGTCCAAATTGTGGATTTTTCAAATAAGTCTTTTTTTATCCCACCTTGCTGTCTCATACCAAACTCACAATTTTTGCCTACACGTACCTTATTTTAAGCAGAAAAGAGGATTTTTCCCCATTTTGTGCAGAACTGGTGGTGAGACTGATGCAGAATTCCAGTGGCAGATGTGATGAGCACAGCAATGAGCTCTGGTTTGAGGCTGCAGAATGGAAACAGAGTCAGCATTCCACAGTCCTTGGCTGGAATGTTCCCTTGCACTTATCAGGACGTGAGAGCAGGTGGATCCACAGCAGCCTGTGCATCCCATGGAGTGCCGAGGATGGAATCATTCTGCTGATTTTGGGGTTCCTCTCCTTGGGGAGTGCACCACAATGAGCTGTGGGTGCTTCTGGGGGTGTTGGGGTGGGTTCAGAGTCCAGCCCTGGGGATTTTGGGCTTCTCCAGGGCAGAACCAGTAGCTGGGAAGGATCAATAAGAACATTACCAATAAAATGAGGAAATTTTTAATAAATGTTTGCAGGAAGCCACCTGAAACTCCAGAGGGTCTGATGGAATGGCTTCAAGTGACCCTCAGGCTGCTGCCAGTCCCATTTCGGTCACTTTCACACATCCAGGGATGGGGACTCCAGCACTGCCCTGTTCCAGGGCCTCAGCACCCTCCCCATGCAGAAGTTTTCCCAAAATCCACCCTGAGCCTCCCCTGGCCCAGCCTGAGGCCGTTCCCTCTCCTCCTGTCCCTGTTCCCTGGGAGCACAGCCCGACCCCCCTGGCTGTCCCCTCCTGTCAGGAGTTGTGCAGAGCCACAAGGTCCCCCCTGAGCCTCCTTTTCTCCAGGCTGAGCCCCTTTCCAGCTCCCTCAGCTGCTCCTGGGGCTCCAGCCCCCTCCCAGCTCCGTTCCCTTCCCTGGACATGCTCCAGCCCCTCCCTGTGGCTCCTGGGGACTTGGATTAGTGGTGGACCTGGCAGTGCTGGACTGGATGACCTTAGAAGTGTTCCCAGCATTAAGGACTCTGTGATTCCCTGAGCCAGCGCTCCAGCAGTGGCTCTGGACAGGCTGCAGAAGGAGCTGTCACCATGTCACCACACCAATGATCCCAGGTGGTAACTGGACCTCTAAAATGGCCACAACCTTCACAATCCCTTTCCATTCCCATCAGGGATCCTGATTTTCCTGGGTTTCCTTGTCTGAAATATCTCCCCTGCAACAGGTGGGGGTCTCTGCTCTGGGTGGGGGGCTGTAGAAGGAGCTCTGTCCTGTTTTTCCCAAGGATTTGGCCAAAATTGGCACCCCCAGTTGTGCTTTGGGATGATGGGATCCCATGGCATGGATGTGCAGCTGGAAATGCCCTCCTGCTGCTCACTGGAGCCCTGCACACAGCCAGGACTGGGCGTTTGCAGCCCTCCTGCTCTGCCTGCTCTGGGATTGCTGCTGAGTCTCCCTCCTACCTGGGACATGAGGGAGAGGTCAAAGACCCCCAAGTGCTCAGGATGGAAAATAACAAAGCCCTGGCATCGAAATGTGGCTTCTTGTGCAGTTGTGCTATTTGGAACCACCTTTCCTTAGTTTTTGTGGCCTTTTTAAAGGTGGGGGGAGGAGGAGAAGGAGGAGGCAGAGGAGGAGGAGGAAGGGGCTGAGCATTATTGGAAAGCTTTTTAATCCACAGCCACAGCTGGTACCAGTCCTAGGCCCTGATGAGACAGTTCTGGCCAGTTCCTCAGGGCAGAAGTGCCTTTGACCAGCTCTGCACCTTGTCACATCCAAATCACACATTTTTAGTGTTAAATGTGAGGATTTATCTCCAGCAGTTCTCTTGAATATTGCTTAAAACCCTCCCCTAACCTAAAAAACTCAACCCAAACTAAAAAAAAATCCAAACAAACCAAATTAAAATTAAAGGATTTATTGATTTCCCTTCCTAACAACAGGGGAGATCCTTTGGGATGGTCTCAGTCTGGTTATGGTGCTTCATTTACTTAAACAAGGTTTAAGGTAGAACAACTGCCTTCATTCACTTAAACCTGGCTAAGACAGAGCTTTTCAAACCCTTAAGATATAAAACACTCCTGGCTCTGCACAGGTCAGGGATTATCAGGCTGATTTTAATTTAAGAATCAAAATATTCCAGCCAGTAAAGAGGAAAGCCCCACTCCTCTCCCTGAGCTCCTCCCAATCCTGAGTACCCAGAAATAAACCACACCCAGCAGGAATTATAATTAGAAAGGAGCTTCACAAGAAGAAGAGGGGAAATTGCTCTGTCAGCCTCAGGTCTGTTTTGGCTGAGTCTGTTTCCTCCAGAATGTGCTTTGTCAGGAATGCTGCACTGGGATGCTGATGCTGTGGAGACTAATTCTGGAATATTTCCCCAGGATCCTGCTGAAATGAGGGATTTCAGTGTTTGTAAGAGGAAAAAGAGCTTCCATTGCCTGGGAATTGTCCTGCAGCGGGGAAACCTGGAGACCCTTGAGTGGATTTTCTGGATGAGGCAGGAACATTCCTCCTCTGGGGGCTCATCCAGCAGGAACTTTCCCAAAGTTCCAGCTGCCCACAGGAAAATCCCCTCTCCATCTCCTCCTCTGATAGGAGAATGAAAAGTATTCCTTGTTTTCTGCTTGGCCTGGAGCATTTCCCGAGGAAGCTCTGGATGCCTGAGCCACTGGATGTGTTCCAAAGAGGCATCAGGTGGGGCAGAGGTGGATATTCCGTGCTGCAAGTGGCATTCCCATGGGTGTTATTCCAGCACAGGCTCCAGAATCCCTGATGGACACCAGCCACTACAGACATTCCCTGGCCAGATTTTTTTCTATGTTTGCAGATGTTTTGTGGCTGGAAATTTCCATTTTAATGTCTCATGTATCTGGGAAAATTCCCTGCAGATGCTGCAGTGACCACTGAACCCTGGCAGCAATGCTTTGAGCACTTGTCTGGACACTTCACTGAGTTATCTCTGGATTTTTTAAACCAAATATCCCCCTTTTTTACTGCTGCTGCCATGGCTCTCTGTGTTTACAGTGTTTTGTTCCCTCTGTTCATTAATATTTCACTTAATGAAGACAATCCCTGTCTTTACACCTAGTTGTAACTCCAGGGCTGTGTTGGGAGGCTGTGATTGCTTTTCCAACCCGCTGGGAGTGTCTGTGTTGGTTTATGGATTAAATATCCGGGTGTGTTTCTCCATATTTTCATTCCTGTGCCTATTCCATTCTTGGAGCTCGGCTCCTTCCTCCAGCTCTCCAAGAACATCTTTAATTCCCAAGGGTGGTGCTTAATGAAAGACTTCACAGCTTAATTTAGTGACAACAGTGTTTGTCTTAAGGTTTGGGAGGGAGTGAGATCAAATCCAGGAGGAGTTCCCCTTTTATTAAAAAATAACTCTGGGTTCTTATTCTCTGCATGTCAAAGGGATCCCAAAAGGAGCACTTCATTATCTTTATCTACTCCTCCACTATTCTTAGCATTATTTAAACAGCTCCTGTTTGAGAGGCAAAACTTCAACTGCAGCAGGTGCTTGAGCTCTCAGCCCTGATTTTCAGGAGATGTTGTGTTGTTGCGGAACCCGAGGGGTTCTTGAGGGACGAGGACGTGGGAGAGACTGGGATCTTGACTCCATGTTTCAGAAGGCTGGTTTATTATATTATGATATATATTATATTAAAATACTATATACTAAAGCTATACTAAAAAGGATAGAGAGAAAAGATCTATCAGAAGGCTAGCAAGAATAGAAAAAGAAGTGAATAACAAAGTCGTGTGACTGCTCAGAGAGTCCACACAGCTAAATTATGATTAGACATCAAGTAGAAACAATCCACATGAACCAATGTGGTTGCACCTGTTGCATTCCACAGCAGCAGATAATTATTGTTGACATTTCTTTCTTGAGGCTCCTCGGCCTCTCAGGGGAAAAATCCTGACAATAGGATTTTTCATAAAATATGTTTATGACAATGTTGAAAGCTGCAGCCCTGCAGCCAGCAGCCCTGGAATTGTTCTGCCAGTGGGTTTCACTTTCTCTGTGTGTAATCAGCTCCCCATGGGTGCAGTGGGGGCTGTGGGGTTTTTCACCCCCTCCTCTTCATTGAGGATACACAGAGGCGTATCCCAGGAAGAAAATGCCCAGCTACCAAAAGCCTTGGGTTTCTCTGGAAGGGAATACAGGAGTGCTGGGAGAGGATCCTTTCTGTCCCACCAATCCTGGACTGGACATTCCCAAGTCCAAGCAGCGAAGTTTTCACCTCGTGCAGCTGTGGGAGAGGGATTTTCCTCCTTCCCAGGTTTTCCTTGTGCAATTCCAGACTTGTAAACCCTCCAAAGGAGGATAACACAAAGCACAGGGGCTCACTGGTGGGGCACTATTGACTTACAAACACATTTGGCTGTGCTGGGAATGAATTATGGATGAGGAATGTGGTGTCGTTGTCACCAACACATGGAAAACCAGAAATTCTCCAACAAAATCTTCTCAAGTGTTCAGAGAGTCAGGCATTACTGTATTCTGGCCGGGATGTGCAATAGAAATTATTCCATCCACACATGCCTCGATTTTGTAGTGAAAATCATCTCATCACACCTGGTACTTTACCAGATTTTTCATGGATTTACACAGACAAAACCCAAAGAAATTGTCGTTCATTGGTCCAAAATTGCACAGTTTTTAATATTCAATCTCCTATTGGTTATTGATCCCTCTTGATTATTGATCCCTCTTCCTTTGGTGCTAATTTTGTCCTCATTCCATGGGTCTCTTATTGATCTTTCCCAGCCCAGGTGTCTCTGACTGCCCCAGGGGTGATGTTGTTAAGGTTTTTTTACCTCTTCTGCACCTTCTGGCTCTGGGAATTTTCTTTTTGTCGACTGAAGCCCGTCAGGCCTCACCCAGCAAAACTCAACCCTCGGTAAAAGAGTCTTTTAAAAACAAAATTGCAACTCCCTTCCCCCTGGGCAGAGGCAAACAAAGCCCTGACTAAAGCTGGTTAAAAAGGTTTTAAAAGTTGCATCATTTCCAACTTGATGAGGGAGAGGGGAGATGTCCTCGTGGCTCCCACACCGGCATTCCCACATTCCTGCCGGCATTCCCACATTCCCGCATTCCTGCCAGCATTCCCACATTCCTGCTGGCATTCCCGCATTCCTGCCTTCCTGCCGGCATTCCCACATTCCTGCTGGAATTCCCACATTCCCACATTCCTGCCGGCATTCCCATATTGGTGGTGGTGGTGACACACCTGCAGAGCAAGAATGAGAATTAATTACCAGAGACACAATCCCCGGGTCAGCCACGGGGGATGAGCTCAACCTCTGGAGTGCTCTGAGCTGAACCTCTCAGGTCTGCCACAAATTCCTGCATTTTTCCAGTGAAAGCAGGAATTTTTGTGAAATTTCCATCACCAGCTGTGGGAAATTCAAGATTCTTGAATGGCTAACGAATATGATTAAGTAGAAGTTGTTTATTGTTTACATTATGTACTTATTTATACATGTTAACTTTACTGCACACGCTGATCATGCATTTCCTATTGGTGCTCTTGTTTTGTTCGTGCATTCTGCATGCACTTCTCAGAATATGTGGTTGGTCACAGTTCAGGTGGCTCACAGCTCTCTTATCTCCTTCTTGTGGTCTTGGAATTCAATTTCTCAGCTTCTTCTTTCTTATTTTAGCACAGTTTATGACCTAGTAACCTTGATGAATTCCAGAGGGACCTGAAAAAATTCTCATAAGAAGGAATGGCTGCTGCACCCCGCAGTCTGAGTTGTTCAGTCACATTGCTACAACCAGCGCTGGTGGTGGAAAAGGAACTTTGCCTCCCCACACAACAAGGAAGGTCTGAAAGGATTATTGAGCCAGAGGAAGAAGGGGTGGCTTGGGAGGGACCAGGGAAATCAGTGAGCCACAAAGGATTTCAGAGCCAGCAGATGAGTCTGGGCTGGCTCCAGCACCCCGGAGTGAGGAGAATTCTTCTTCTGAACGTGTTCCTGGAGATTTCCAGAGCAAACCTGGACTGAAACACAGTGGAGAGAGGGTGAACACATTGATTTAGTGGAATTGCTTATCCAAGCCCACAAGACTGGGATGGAGCGAGGGTTGAAGAATAATTTATTGATGAAATAATTCTTTTTTTGCAAGGTGTTGGTCATGAATTTCAGCCCCAACTCAGCTTTTTCTCCTGTCTTGACTTTAAGGTGCATAAATTCCCCAGTTGTTTCTGGGGGTTCAGACTTTATGTACCTTTGCAGGAATATTTTGTGATCAACCCCCTCTCAGTCCCTTCCCAGCAGAGCTCCTGTAGCTTTTTGCAAGGCAAAGCAAAACCAACTGTTTTCTACCAACTGTTTCCAGCTCATGGCTCTGTCCAAACATCAAGAAACAGAAAGATTTTTCTCCTGACACCTACAGAAAGACTTAAAAATTGAAGTGTTCTCATTGCAGCAAGAAGCAGCTTTTGGATCCCTGAAACACTGTCACTTCATCTTCCCAAACCCAAGAAAGAACAGGAAAAAATTTGCCTCCTAATTAAAATCCAGTCACAATTTTTGTAGCTTGTTTCTATAAGAAAGATGCAGTTAAAATTGTCCCCTTCAGTTATTTTTTCCTGTCGCCTCCCTTCTACTGATGACAACTTCCTTTGCTCAAACAGCCTTGATGCCTTGGGAAGCTTTTGCAGTGGAGCTGGAGGGTTAATTCCCCCTAAATTTAAATCTGTTCTGATATAAAATGTAATCTCCTGCCATCAGCAGCTCCCAGAAATGCTGCTTTGCTAAACTGCCCCGTTTCCAAGCTGTGCTTTGATTTACAGTTTATCCATTCACCGCTCCTTTCGCATTGCTAGTAAAGGCTTTTATTAAGGGTGACAGGAATGTTTTATCCACCATCATAAACAGGGTTTTATTAAAGAGGAAAAAAAAACTCAGAAAGAGTTGGAATGATAAAAATGCAGGTTCCCAGTCCTCTTTTCATAACTTATTGGGGGAGACTTTCCAGCTGAATCAGCTGCTGAGTTGTCGTGTTTTTCTCCGGGAGGATGCAAATTTAAGATATTCGGGGTTGTAACTGTGATACTTTCAGGCTCTGGGGTACCCACAATTACTGCCTGAGGGCTCAGGATTTCGGGATAGAAACAGGGAGTTTATGGCATTCATCCTGCTGGGAATGCAGGAGTCCTGCCTGGCACCCCAGCCTTCTTTGGGATACGCCACATATATCCTTTCCAGTTGCTCTCTCTCTCAAAAAAATTGATATTTCATATTTTTAATCTCTCCTGTGAATTTGCTCTTTCAGGACTGACATTAATTAAGTGAGGTCTTGCAGCAAAGAGGTTCTGGGATTTTCCAGAAGCCCTTCAAGAAGCCAAAGGACAGAGAATTGTGACACATTTCAGGACCAATCCCTACCAGTGACACTCCCCCATCCTGCTGAGCTTTTTCCAGTATTCCCTGCATCAGTCAGAGAATTCCAGGATGGTTCAAGTGGGAAGGGATCTTAAAACTCATCCAGTGCCACACCTGCCATGGTCAGGGACACCTCCCACTGTCCCAGGGTGCTCCAAGTCCCATCCAGCCTGGCCTTGGACACTGCCAGGCTCCAAATTCCTCTGCTCCACCACCTTCATAGCAAAGAATTTCTTCCTAAAATCTAAATCTGCCTTCCTTCAGTTTAGGACCATGAAGTTCTGGTGCAGACATTTTTCAGGACTGTTCTGGATGTGCCACAGGGAATATTTGGATGTGCCTCCACAGAACTGTGCTCAGACTGGCTCTTCACTGGATGAGATTGCTGCTGTTCTTTAAACTTTACATTTTAATGCTTTTAAATGTAATGCTTTTAAAATTCCCTGCTGCCCCTCAGTGTCCTTGGCTGGCTCATTGAAATCTGCTGCAATTCCAAAAAAATGCTCAGGAGACTCTGAGGGAGCTGCTCACCATGGAGCCTTGGAATCAGCAAGGTGGAGAAAGACCTTGAAGATCAGGGAGCCCCAACTGTCCCAGCATTCACCACTGACCCCTGTCCCCAAGTGCCACATCACCAGGTTTCTGGGACACTTCCAGGGATGGGGACTCCAGCACTGCCCTGGGCAGCTGTGCCAGTGCCTGACCACCCTTTCCAGGAGGAATTTCCCCAAAATCCAACCTGAGCCTCCCCTGGCCCAGCCTGAGGCTGTTCCCTCTCCTCCTGTCCCTGTTCCCTGGGAGCAGAGCCCAACCCCCCCGGCTGTCCCCTCCTGTCAGGAGTTGTGCAGAGCCACAAGGTCCCTCCTGAGCCTCCTTTTCTCCAGGCTGAGCCCCTTCCCAGCTCCCTCAGCCTCTCCTGGTGCTCCATTCCCTTCCCAGCTCCGTTCCCTTCCCTGGACATGCTCCAGCCCCTCCAGGTCTCTCCTGTCAGGAGGGTCCCAGAGCTGCCCCAGCACTGGAGGTGCCCCAGCAGTGCCAGCTCAGGGTTGTTCACCCCTGGTGATGTTCACACAACATCTCAACACCCCAAGAGCCTCCCCAAATCCATCCTCTGCAATGCCACCACCAACTCACCCTCAGGAGAGAGCAACTCCCAAAACAATCCTTCCCTGGGGCCTCTTCCCTTTGGAAGGGAGGGATCAAGGAGGAGTTTGTGACTCCACCAGAGGCTTCAGCACATCTAACCCATCTGTCAAAGCACCACTTTGAGAATCTTCCCCTTGTGCTGTCCTTTGCACATGGATCCAGCCCAGAAAAGCCCTGGACCCTCTGAGGACATCAGTGTGTGGTGGTTCCTCTCCTCCCCAGGCCATTCCCAGGCTCCTGCAGACCCTGCAAGTCTCCAGGGAAGAGAAACAAAACAATGTTTGGGAGACGAATTCGTCAGCACGAGAGGACGTGATGTTTATTGACATCAATGGAATAAATAAACAAAACAATAAATTTGGAATTGCTGCTGGAATTACTCGCTAGTGCTGGATATTGAATTTTACCTGTTTTTATTGTTTGTGGAATGGGCTGCTGGTTTATGCATCATCATCTTTTTGATATACTGATTCTGGATGATTTGATTGTATATCCTGGGAAAGAAAGAGGGGAAAAAATATCCCTGCCAAGCCTGAAATGTGCAGATGAACCAAACCAAGGTCCCAGAGATAAAAATGGAATTATTCCATCCCTGTGTGACAAAGTGACCTGGCTCATCCTGGGAAACGATGTAAGAGGAAATGTTCCAGGAGCTTCCAAGGCACAACTTTCCTCCCAAATGTCTGAGCACACAAGGTTAAGAACTGGGAAATAAAATGGTTCTAAATCCTGTAGGTTTTTGCTCTCTGACAGGCCCCTTGTGTGATGGGAGGAGTGGTCCAGGATGGTCCAATCTGGAGATTTCCTCCCAAGAGATATGATTTTGCAGAACCAAGACTTGCTCAATTCCTGCCCAGAGATCTTGGATTTTCCTGGGAATTTGGAAAGATTTTTACCCCATTTTGATTTTTCCCTGCCTTAAAATCCCTGCAATTTTGCAGCTGTTTTGCCTGAGCTGTTAGGGAATTAACTTGCTTTGGCTTAGTGTCCATATTCCCTTGTATCCGAGGAGTTTATGGGAAGAATTGGGACTGTTTGGTCCTGGGTACCTCTTACTCTCCCCAAATTTTTGACTGAAAGTACCAAGCAGGGGCACAGGTCTCTATGGGACCCCGGCAGCCAATCCTGATTCCCTTAAAATCCATGTAAAAGGGCTTAAAACCATTGTAAAAGAGCTTAAATTCCACATCAAAGCAGCATGGGAAGGCTTTCTCTGCCTCCCTTTTCCTCAGGAACACCCTCTGCTCCATGGCTGGGACTGGCACTGACTTCCTTGGGTCTCCCACCACAGCTGGCCCTGCTCAGGGCCCTCCCAGGATTCAACCCCCAGGATGTGGCACGGAGGGACAGCAGGCCCTGGAGCCCAGGAATGGGGGATTTGCCCCAAATCTCGAATATTCTCATCTAAATGGAGGACAAGCAGACATTTGGTCCCAAATCAATCCATGCCAGGCAGGCTGTGACCCCCAACTGGGCTTCTTGTCCCAAGGAGAAGGAATTAACTTTGGGATTGTCCTTTCTCCAGCAAGAACAGGATAACTGCTTTCAGTGAGGCCCAAAAAGAATTTTTAAAAGTCCAGTGTTCAATGGTCAGCCACCAGTTAGACCCTGAGGTTTGCCTTAAATCATCTCCTGGTTCTTCCTGCTTTTCCTAAATACAGTTTTGCTCTCAAATCAGCTTCTGCTTCTTCCTGATTTTCCCAAATGCAGGATTCCCAGCACAAGAGCTGATCCCACAAGTGATAGCCCTGGATTCTCCTTGGAGAGCTCCATGGCTCCTGTGCCTCTGTTCCACCCCTTGAGGGGAGATGTATCCAGCAATTTAATATGATTTGGAAAGCTGATCCCCAGAATGTGTTTCTTACACACACCACTGCAGTGACATTGGCATTCCTGAGCACAGGAATTCCCTGCCAAGTGCAGTCCCACTGCTCCAGCAGATTTGAAACTCTTCAGCTTTATGGTTTCCTTTTTATTTATTTCTCCCCTGAATCTCCCCTCCCTCTTCCCTGGTATTCCAAAGAAGCTGGAGAGCTCCAGTTCCCAGAGGAGCCTCCAGAGCTGGAGCAGCTTGTCCCCTGTCAGTCAGGAGCTGGATGGGGTCTCTGCTTCCCAGCCAGGGGTGGGATCTGATTTCCCAAGTTTCCAGCGTGGTTTGTGTTCAAGCCCCTCCATTAAAATCCTCCTTTGCCGAGTGGATCTGAGTATTCTCCATGTCCAAAGTGACCTCAATTTGTGTTTGAATAAAAGCAGCATTAAAAGGAGCCTTCTTGGTGTTTTTGGTCTTCTGGCTTGAAGGAGAATTTAGGGAGTTTCCATTTCAAGGCTGTGGAAGAATGAAAGTCCCAGCAAGCCCGGATATTATTGACAAAAGCTGAGAAATAACATCCTCCAAAGGCCACAAATCTCCCTGTGAGGAGAGAGAATGATCACAACTATTAATCCTACCTGGCTATGGTTGTGCTGATCATGGCTGTAAGAACTCCTTTAGAAGAGAAATTAATTAATGAAGGTAAATTCAGGTGTCCAGGACTATTTAGCAGTGACTATACTTCTGGTGGCCAGGTGAGTGTCCCTGTCACCACAGGCTCCCTCTCCCTGCACACTCTGGGGTTATTAACCCTGTTTGGGTAATTGGCTGCTGCTGTGTGCTTGAATCCAAGCAGCTGGCACTTCATCTTTTAAAGAAAGGAGATGTTAATGAGCTTAATTGTCTCCCTGCACCCACAGAGTGATTATCCTGCTCCAAGATAGGGGAGGGGAGGACTCAGCACTTCTGAGAGTTCCCCAACCTCATCAAAAGCCGGAGCTGGGTTTTTTAATGAGCTTCTGAGGTTTGCACTGATTCCCTCCCGTGTGAGGTTTGCAGGGGCTGACAGCAGGACAGCCAGACATTCTCTGTGTGTCAGGCTGTTCAATAATAATCACAGTGCTCACCCACTTAAAACCAAATCCCTCCAAATGAAAATGTCCTGCCTGACACGCTGGATACAGCCCTGTGTGCATGGAAAGAAAACACGTTCCCAGTCTGAAAAATCTGCTTTGTATTAGCCTGATGTTTAAGTCATTTGTCTTAGGCTGTAAAAAGACACAGTTGGAAGAAGCATAATGTGATGGGGGAAATATTGAAGCCTGTAAAGATCAATTTTAGGAGCAATTATTCTCTTTTCAACATCAAAATTCAATGCTGCTAGTCTTTGTATGGAGCCAACGAGAAAGCTCCTCACCCCCCTGCAGTAAAACTCCAAATGCTGTTTCCTCCAGCTGCTCTCCCACACCCCGGTGCTGATCCAGCAGATGTTTGGGCAGGAAAAGGTGCTAATGAACAGGAATCGGTGCTAATACTAAAATTAGCTGTTTGCATTTCAGCCTCCTACAAGCCCCAGGAACAAAATCAATCCCTGTTTGCCAGCTGAAGGGCAAATTTCCAAAGAGAAAGAAGCGCTCATTTTCAGGTCCTGCCAATTTTCTGGGAAAGCGGAGAAGGAAAGAAACGTGATCCCAGTGCTTGTTACAGATTGCTTAAGACAGTGCCTGTTGGAAGGCTCTGGAATGGTTTTCCATGATGGATGTAAAGGATGTTGCTTTGCCAGAGGTTGGGCTCAGACACAATGATTTTATGGTCTCACATTTGCCATATAAAGATGGAGAAAGGTCTGGAGGGTCCACAGGGGGAGCAGCTGAGGGCACTTGGAGTGTTCAGCTGGAGCAGAGGACACTGAGCTCAGACCTCACCAGGGTCTGCAGCTCCTCCTGAGGGCAGCTCCAATCTCTGCTCTGGGGACAGGGACAGCACCCAGGGAATGGCTGGAGCTGGGCCAGGGCAGGTCAGGCTGAGATCAGGGAAAGGTTCTTCCCCCAGAGGGTGCTGGGCACTGCCCAGGCTCCCCAGGGAATGGGCACGGCCCCGAGGCTGCCAGAGCTCCAGGAGCCTTTGGACAGCACTGCCAGGGATGGACAGGGTGGGATCGTTGGGGGGTCTGGGCAGGGCCAGGGGCTGGGCTGGATGATCCTGTGGGTCCATCCAGCTCAGGATATTCCAGGATTCTATGATTTATTTAAATCCTTTCCCACTGCAGTTCCCAATGGGAAATGACTCCTGGATGAGCTCTGATGAGCAGCCTGCTCTGGGGAGCAGTGGAGATCTCTTCCTCACAGAGCCCAGCAGGGATCCTCCCCAGGGACCATCCCCGAGGGCTCCAAAGGGCAGAGCTCAGTGTTGGGAGTGCAGCTGGTACCAGCCTGGAAAACCACCCAGAGGAGGGAGCTGGGACATGAACCACTCTGTGTTCCCCTCTCTGGTCACCTCCCTGCTCAGGGACTGAAAAGCACAGCGAGGAGTCACCAAGGGAAAAGGGAGAGCAAATGGGATCCAGGAGACAGGAATGTATTCACTGCTGGGTCTGGGCTGTTCTTCAGCAGACACAGAGATCAAATAGTGCTGGGCCCAAAGTCCCCTTTGATACCTGTGGGGAGCTCTAGGCTTAGACTTTGTCACTGCTCTGTCACTGCCCTGTCACTGCCCTGTGTCACTGCACTGTCACTGCTCTGTGTCACTGCTCTGTGTCACTGCCCTGTGTCACTGC
>VYZP01056842.1:16179-38580 GCA_013400635.1 Hypocryptadius cinnamomeus | reverse complement strand
TTGTATATGTAAACTGCATGTGCAGACAGATCTAAGAAAAGATTGCCTTTTGATTTGTCAAAAAGACAAATTCCTTACCTCCTAAAAGCCTTCTTCAAGTGTTGTGATACCTTTTTAACTCCTAGCATTTTCCAAATACATACTAATAGATAGGGACTTCTTATGACTAGAAAGGAAATATAATTATCCTCTTGAATAGTTACTTAAATCAGTTTTCAGTGTACAAAATGTGATTTAAACATATGCTTTCTATTGCCTGTACTTGCCTAGCTAGTGCTATGTTTATATCTGCAAACAGAAAATTATTCAAATGACCCCCCAACATCACAATATTATCCTGATCTGTAAATAGATTCCAGCAAGGGAGAAATAGGTTTGAAATATTTTAGCACCTATTTCCCAAAGTGTGTATGTACACAGGTAACAGAGGTTAAATAACTGGATTGTTTTATATGGATGCATGAGAAAGGATTATAAAAGGCTTCAGGTATGACAGAAAATTCAGGGCAGTGTCAAAGGGCTAAACAGTATTAGAGTACTTAGTAAGCCTGGTGGTTTCAAATAAGCTTAACCTGCTCATTTTCATCCAAGAATGCCCAGGCTTGGCTTCAAGATACAAGGATTTTGGCAGTAATAATGACTGCTGTCTCCATCTCCTGTTCTCACTCCTGTGCTATGGTAATTACAAATGAGGGCTCATGAAGAAAAGAGTTCAAGAAGGCTAAGGGAGGGCAAGCACGGGGCTGGAAAGACACACAAATGAGTTATATAATGTTTCTTTTTCTACCCTATTACCCTGTAAGAGTTTTAAACAGCCAAATGGATTTGACAAGAATTAATTTTGTGAAATCAATCTAATTTCCTACTTTGGAGGATAATTGGTAGTGGATAAGAAGTAGCAGCAGCTGGAATACATATTGAATTTAATAAGGTTTCCACCTTATACAACACAGCTGATACCATTATAAGGTGGCACACAACTGCTTGAAAGAAACACTGTCAGAGATTAGTTTTCAGTGGTGGCACCAATGGGAAAAAATATATTGAGTGAGGTTTTGCAGGGATCTGTTTTTCAATATTTAAATTAACAGGCTGGCCAGTAGAATAGACAATATGCTCCATAATTTACAGATGACAGACAGCTCATAGTGCTTGAAAATAGCTCCTGAATGTGCATCAAAAAAAGTCATCTTGCTACAGGAGAGATGAGAATACCCAGTACAGCCAGTAGGATACAGAACCACCTGCAAGATGTAGCAATCTGTGCACTGCTCACCAAGCTCAAGCCGTCAGCTGGAGTTCTGGGTTGTGTTTGGACCCTGTGTGCCCTAGATGTCAGGACTAACACAGACTAATGAGAGAAAATGTAGAAGACAACCACATAAATGAGATGTTTACAAGCAGAGATTGAAAGAATGAGGATGCTCTATGCAAGACAAAAGAAGATTGCCAGAGAATAGGATAATAATTTTCAAATATATAAACCCTTTGCTTTACTAAGAAAAACAAATTTCTCTATCTATTAGGGATAGGGCAAGAATGAACAGGTTTAATTGCAGCTGGGGCAGTGTTCAGTTAAACACTAGAAAAAGCTTTCTAACTGCAAGGTTCATAAAAGTAATGGAATTGATTGCCTGGGGTCAGTGTGGTGCCTTCATCACTGTCTAACCTGTTCTTGAGAGCCTCCCAACATCCCATTATTTTGGTACAACAGATTCCGCTCTGGGGCTTGGAGCTGGCTACATAACCTCTTAAGATTTCTCCTTTCTTTAAATAAATACTTTTGGTATTTGAATTCTTTAAACCAGACTGCGGAAGTCCTTTGCACAGCAGCCAGCACTTACTCCAAAGGAGTCTGAATGGCACTCATGCCAAAAGGCCAAGATACAATGCTGCAAGTTAGAATTAGAGTTTACAAGTATCAAGGATACCACAAAGGACATTGAAATGCTTTGCATGATGGTGCCACAGAAAAACCATTGTCACCTGGAGAACTGGAGAATTTTTATACAGGCTATTTGAAAATCATATAATTTTGCTCCTGAACTGAAGATCTATCCCAGAGTTTGCAACCACCTGGCCTGCTTTTAATATTAACATTTGCACAAGATGTTGAGTGGCTGTGGCAGCATGTAACTGATATGACTGAGGATGACAGTTGCCAGAGGGACAGGCTGCTGCACAAGGAAGCCAAGAATCTCAAACTCAATACGCTTCATAAGAATAATTCTAAAAATTACAGCTGCTCATGGGCAAGGGGTTTGTTTGTTCATTTATACTCCAACTGAAATGCATTAAATACTTGTTTGGATATTCCTATCCCTCTTGGTCATATCCGGTGACAATCACTATGAATTACAGCTACCTTCCTGAAAGTGAAATCATCACCTGCTTTCCCCAAAGAGGAAATTACTGGGGAAACGTATGTATCTTTCAGGATTTAAATGAAGCACATTGCAAATGTGGTTTTCTTGTGTAAATCAGACCTGCCAGGGAGTGTACAACCTTCAGGTGAAGTTACACTTGAAACAGTTATTACGTGTTTTTTGTATGAGATATACATATGTGCAAGAACTGAGCATGATGTTGGCATGTCAAGATTAGCAGAAATAATTGGGACATATTTTCTTCCCTGAGACCTTCTCACCCACTAGCCTTTTGGAAATAAGACCTCCACCACTTCTGGAATCCCCAAATTGGACATTTGAAAAATCCCTCCTTTGGGAATCTGAAGCGGGAAGGAAGCATGGAGGGATGTGTGTGTTCACACATCTCCAGAGACAGCATTTCACAGACATCTTCATGTTTTTTACGCATACTCAATTATGCCTGTCATTACGGGATTTCACAGACAGTGCTGCTATTTCTATTAAAACACATGCACGCAATAGCATCTGTGGCTATACCTAATACAATGTGTGGAAGCCAAGTCAACAGCAAGTGACCAATCAGCCAAAATAGCAAATTCAGCACCAAGAAGGTATGAATTCCCAAGAGGTTTAACAGGCCAGTTAGTGAGTTATCGCTCTCACTCTTCATCCAGCAGTGAGTTAAACAAGCTGCTCCTGAGGAAAAAACTGCTAAAACTCCAAGGCCCACACTTTCCAAGGCAGGATGCATGGAGAGTGTTAAGGTTCTGTCAATTAGATGCAACAGTAAAATGGCATCCCATCTGCTCTACAAATGTCATAGAGCTCCATGACACCTGTCTGGGGAAGAAAAAAAGCACCAAACACAAAAGAGCAAGAGTTTACCACAGATTTAAATACTTATGTGAAACAAAAGCCTCTTTGTGCTAGAGCTTTCTGCAGCAAAAGTACTTTGGAAAAGTTTGGAATTTTTTTTCAGTAGTATTTTATATCAGAATGTGAAAAAAAAGAAACCTTTCCCACACTTTAGCCATACCACAAAAGTCAGAGTCAGTTTTGTTACAACTTTGAAGGTGCAAAAACTATAGCTAAAGACTCCACTGACAGGAAAACACTCCCTCCCCTCAAGTACAAATTTTGAAAGAAAAATTAAGTTGACAACTTACACTTTATGTATCTCATTTCCCTTCCAGAAGGATCTAAACAAATTTGCAGTAAATTTTAAGTTTGCATATTGCAAAAGGTACAATGCCAATCAGAATTCACCCACTCATTTCCCTGGAAACATGAGCAGTGCAAAGGAGCAGCAAGAAGTTTCCTTTCTCCTTCAATATCCAGGCAGGGTTCTCCCTGTTGCACTGAACAGACAGAAATCCCAGCACTCCCTTCCTGCAGCTTCTCAGCATTAGCCATGTATGCTTGCTTTAAAATGTCTGAAAACTAATGAAATTTGCACAAACCAGAAAATTAGTGTTGACATGGATACAAAGTTATGACCAAGGTTTCTAAAAGAGCTTTTCCCCCCTCTTGGTATGACTATTTCCTCTGTTAAAAACTGAACTCAATATAAAATCATCAGTGGTTGGACTTCATCATAGCTGAAAATTACCTTGACAGCTGTAAAAGGGAGTTTGCTCTTTTCAAAGCAACTTGCCCAAACTGCTACTATGCCAGGCACCCAGAAGTCAAGACATAATAATTCTTGCAGTAATAACAAGTGACAGTGTTACCAAAATCAGAGTTACCAGAGGAACATATGAAGTAAAATGGGATCTTTTGTCTACACATAAGGTTCTGAAAAGTCTAGAAATAAATAGTGCAGGAATAAATACAGAAGTAGGAGAGTAGGAGTAGTGGGACTAAGTGTTGGAACCCTAGTTACTGAGAATTTAAATTTTCTGTGCAGACAGGCACTGACCCCCAAGAGAACACTGCAAATTTTTTGTGACAAATGTTTGCCCAAATGGCTCTCCTATGTTGTTTCACTTTCTAAGATGTTTTGGTACCTCTTCTAGTATTACTTAATATGCATTGAGTGTTTATTACAGAAGCATCACCTAAAGAACAAAATCTGTAATATTGTACAAAACATTGCTTACAGATTAAAAGCATTTTCACTCTACATCTGAGTCAGAAACAGAGGGTGAAGATGCACCAAGTTATCTGCTGTGAGAAACACAGCAAATAAGTAATTGAACCAAAAAGGAAATCAGGGTCTTCCAAAGTTGTGGTCCAGGGCACTGCCAACTGGACCACACTGTCTGTACTCCTTGTGCTGTAAATAATCACGCACCAGTAGGCTGCACACCACATGCTCCATGACTCTAGGAAAGCAAAGATATTTTAGGAAATGATCTGTTTCGCTGTGCAACATTTATACAATGAAGCATAATAGAAATAAACCTGCTAAAAAAATTACAGCAACAACAGGAGAAAATAAGCAGCTTAAAGGAGACACTTGTAAATGGGAAGGGGAAATGCCCTGTAAGAAAGTCCCAAATCATGTAAAGACATGGAAGCGCTTGCTGGAAAGTAGTAATTCTGTACTATATAGTGCACACAAAAATGTGGAGTTTCAGAAGAAACTGAAATATCAAATATTTTTGAAGTCTTTTTGCAGGGAAACTTGATTCATTAGAACGAAAAGTATAATAGTTGGGAGAATTTTATCAGCACCATGATAGTTGTGGAGGATAGCATAGCAACAGACAGTTATATTTCAATTGTATTTTCCATGTAAAATTATACTAATGATAATTATAGAAGTAGTGGATACTACATCATAGGGACCCATGGCCATAATTTACTGACACTGTACTGAAGAATCATAGAGAATTTAACTACAACTGCACTAACCTAGGTTTATATGATACAGCGAGATCTCTTCATATCAGGCACTCACATCTTTCTGGATTTCATGTTCCTCCATAATGAAAACTATATGGCAATATGGTGAAAGTGGGGAATGAGAAACAAGAAATTTAGAATAATCTAGATCCTGAAAGCCTTTCCAGATCACCAGCAGTGGAATAAAATGACTGCTTTTGAAACCTCTGCTGCTAATCTTTTCTGCTTAAACAGATAGCAGATGCTTCCTCTTGTTTACTAGCAGTAATGCAGGTAACAAACACTGTGAATTCACCACTAATTCCTAACAGATTGTATCTGAACCTGTGGTTTTCCGCTTGTGGTTCATGGACTTCTGAGACCTTACTAAGTATCTTAATGAAGTCCTTATAAAGTCATTAGGAAAATTTCTTAAGTTTTTAATAGTCTTAAATTCACCACACTGATTTGCATCTGTGTCTAAACATCTTCAGGAATACAGAAAAGTTGCAAATCACATTTGCTGTTGAGAGCTTGAAACTAACTAGAAAAGTTACGGTGTCAGATCGATGGTTAAACATGCAGGGAAATGCCATTTAACAGTAAGTACTAATGGTAGCCACAGCTAATCCACGGAAAATGTTGCCAGCAAAAAGTACTTGGGATAATTGCTTATTCTGGGTCAGTTTAGTAATCAGTTCTCATGGAAAGTCCAAGGAGTCAGGTGACTAAGTAGCACAGAGGCCCCAAATACACATACATTGCACTAAACTGCACCATCCTTAAAAGTAAGGAGGAAGGACCAATCAAGTGGTGGAGGTGGCCACAATATTTTTAAGACATCACAAGACTTTTCTCCCAGGTTTTTTTAAAAAACTATTTAGAAGTTTTTTTCCCTTGGTTAGGATCTTGATTTTCTTCCTTTGCTGTTGTTTGCTCTTCAATTTATCAGGAGCCCAGCCTGTATGGAAAGTGCTTCTGCTCCTCTCCAGGTGCCTCAGTGACCTCCTGCCATGCAGAGTTCTGGTCTCTTTCGGGAAGGACAGAAAGCTTCTCTTACTTCAAAAAATGGAACAAGAAATGCATAAAAACAAACCCACTTTTTCTAGGGAAAGTGGGACAAATTTGGACAATAATTGGGCTAAGCAAGAAGGTGCAGGGGCTGCCTCAGCATCATCTTAGACCCTACCAACTCAAGTAAAACACCAGGCAGAGAGGGGCACACATGGACACGTGGGAACACGTGCACGTGGACGTGATGGGGCTGCACACACAGGCTGTGCAGAGGACACTGCCAAGAACGCTTTGACTTCTTTGATCATGGAATAATGGCGCCATGACAGATTCCCTGCTCTTCTGCTGTTATCCATCTAGTGAAGAAAGACAGAAAACAACAAAGTGAACTAAATTCTCCCCTCTCAACTAAAACAATGCAGACTAACAGTCAAAACCCAGTCAGATGATGGAAAAAGGAAAAAAAAAAGCACAAACTACGAGGAGGGGAAAAGAGATACTGTAGTTCATTCTAAGGTCACAAAAGGGACAAGAACAAATAGCAAACTCTGGCCATCGTATTAAAAGTCTGTGTGCTACTAAAGCAGCCATGAAGAATAAACCAGGACAAATCAGATGTCTTATTGCTAAAAAACGATTGAACTGGCACAAGAGAAACTTGCTTGGAATTCACACAGCTGAAGTACTAATGTAGAAAATGTATAGTTTATTTGGGAATGATAGGCAAAGGAGAGGCCTGTGGTTGTATTTCAGAAGTAACCTAAACTCATCCCAAACTCAGAAAGACAGAGCAGAAAGCCCAGTTAGTTTGGGGACATAAAAAAGGGAGGAAAATAACAAAGGTTCTGATACTGTTCAACACCTACTTCAGATTACTACATGAAGTATAAAACAGGCTGAATCAAGATTTTTCCTGAATACTATCACACACAGCAGAACCTGCTGGTAATCAGCAAGACCTAACTACCCAAATGCTGCTGAAACACAAACACCACAGACCACTAAACATATCTTTGATATGTGAGAGGAAGTGGTCATGGCAGATGTGGTTTGGGCATGAAACAGGTAGAGAAACTGAGTCCTCTCACTCCCAGAGAGGTCACCAGAGCTGTCTGGGGTGATGCAGGCTCACCAGCCCCTTGCGGGGCTGCCCCACACCACCTCTGCCCTCCAGGTGTCATTGGACAGCAAAATCCTCCTCCACATCGGTCTGGAGAGGTCAGTAGCACAGACCCAGGCACAACAGTGCAGAGGACAGAGAAAAGGCAAGTAAATGTTTATCGCTATGGGCCAAAAGTAGGTTTCACAGGGGCCCCACTGACCTTTCAGTCTGACCTAAATTTTCAGGAAAAAGTGTGAAAAGAATCACACATACTATTTTGTAAGCATGTAAAGATTTTGAGGTCACTTGCCTTTGTGGAAACTTTGTAAATTATTGTCAAATGGAGTTAACTTTTGTTCAATAATACACCTTACAAATAAGAAGGAAACAAATAAGATATAGCTCCATTTTTAAATGGTTCCCAATGCTGCTTCACATGGCATATGCACAAGGAGAAGGACCTACATGAAACTCTGCAGGACAGGGAAACCACATCAGAAAGTACTTGCCAGTAGTTCCTCATCAAACTGGAAAGATGCATCAAGACATTTGCACACTATTCAATATTCTTACAGGGTACTTGTTTATGAACTGTTCATATTTTGAGTCTTGTGACCAAGCCATCCATTTTGAGGCTTTCTGGGCCTCAGTGACCAACCTCTCCAGATCATGGTGCTCAGCAGAAATCTGCAAGAAGTGCCTGAGCCTGCAGAGGACAGCAGAAAGCGCTAAAAAGCCTGAGTAAGAGAGGACCATGCCTGTTGATGATGATGATGCAACCTGATTTCTGAGTTTTCAGAAAGCTAGAAGGAGCTGCAGGAATAACAGAGAGCAGATTAGATACACAGATGGATATGAAAAGTGGAGAAATGGACTAAGACAAAGCAGAAGCAGGATGCAAAAAGGACATATTGTTGCAAAATACTTCACTTGGGAAGAAATAATTTAGGAGGATGAGCAGGGGATGGGAGACAGCTGGACCTGCGGCAGTTCCCACTAAAGGATCTGCAAGCTTCAGGCTGAGCATGAGTCAACTTCTTTCCTGCTGTCATAGAAAAGCAACTATTATGTAAAGATTTATTAACAGATGGCACATAAAATAAATCTTTTGCTCTCCTCAGCATTGTAAGACCTCCATCATCTGGGCTATGATACTCATTCCTAACACTACACTTCAAAAAAATCTCAAGCAGATATGAAGAGTCCAGAGGAGAGCACCTTAAATAACCCAGAGGCCTAGTTATTAGGTCTACAAAACACATCCTTCTAAAAAAAACCAATTGCCTGGAAGTTACCACTAGCTCAGTTGGAAGATCTTCAACCTAAGAATTTATGACAGTTGACATTTTCTTGTCCCTCTACATGAAATTACATAGGCTTTTTTTTTTTTTAATGGAAATGGAGAGGAAAGCAGGGATTTTTAGTCCTCTTGATTTTACAGTGCATGAAAATAGTAAAAAAAAATCCACTGAGCATAAAAAGGAACAAAAAATGGATTGGGGGAGAATTGCTTACAGGAGAATTCTCATTATTCAGGAGGCCTAACCTAAACTTGAGCAGCTGAGATCAAGAATACTGCCTATTTACAACAGTCTGTAAGAGGAAGAAAATTGAAAGCATTAAAGATGTTCTTCATATTTTATGAAGAGCCATAGAATAAGATACATGTTCTTTAATTTTTTTATTATTTTATCCTATAATAGACAATCTGCATTTAAGAGATCCTCCTTCCATAGTGATACCTTCCTACAAGATATTTGAAGTGGTGTACTTCAAATTCATTTAAACCAAATGTATAGCACCACTACAATATATTTCACTTTTATTGACTTTGTTTACTTTCTCCTTTCAGAGGAATGCACATTTAGCTTCAGTCCTTTTTTTTTTTTTTTTCATTTAAAATTCTTATGTAACAGAATATGTGAGATGATGAACTTGTGGAAATCCACTTTGGATTGCTGGAACAGGGGTCTCTCTTGGAACTCTAAAAATAATTTAGTTCAGGCATACACATAATTTAAGGAATTAAGAATCTTAAGATCAATTTTATACTATCTATTATAAAGTATGTACTGTAAAGTATTTTAAAGTACACTTTATACTTTCAAAAATTTTAGAATTCATTTTGCTGAAGTATAATCTGAATTTTTTTAAAGTTTCTGAGTTAAAAGTTACAACTGGCCTATACGAAAGGCACTGCCATTAAAATAGTGACAAGTCCTCATTTCAACGCCAGGATAGAACCATATTACCATAAGCTTTCACACACAGAAAGTTTGTAAGTCATGTAAAAGTTCCAACTGAAAACCAAACGTTTTTTGATTTTAGTACCCTAAAGGCCTTTGGTTTGACACCTAATTTAATTCCCAGAGACTGAGAAGGGAATATTCTGTCGTATTGTGCTCTGGGATCTTAAAGCTCAGCATGTTGCTAACATCCGTGCATCGTTGAAAACATTGGATGCCCCCAGGCACGTTTTTTCACATCTTGACTGCATTTTCTCAACCGAATTACCCCCACCCATTTGGCAGACAAAAGGCTCAGAGGTATGCTCTGATTCAAAGGCTTTACTTTGTAAAGGAAAGTCGCTCTTAATTGAGATTTCATTTCTTGTGCCATCCCTGGGGAGTACTAACAGCGTCAGCCTCCCAATGAATCATTGAAGTTTTTTTATGTTCTTCCATACGGGTGCCCTGAACAGAAAATTAGATCTAAACCAAGTGAACACATAGGGGCAACATTCAGTTTCTCTTGCCTCTAAAACAATGTCAATAGGTGACTAATTAGAAGATGTAGCAAACAGAATACAACCTGAATTCAAGCTAAATTCAAGAAGGAAGTTTTCACTAGTATTTAAACAATAGAGAGAGAAAACAATACCCTGCATGACTTTCTATCCACATCCTACTTCTTAAAATTTGTATTTATCACTCTCTTTCCTTTCAATTTAAACATTTCTCACGTTCATATTTATCCACAAATTGTATTCTAACGGATAAATTTAAAGTATAAACCAACACCTAAATCTTACCTGTAATGATAATCGACTGTCTAATTTAATTTCTTACCTTTTTTGATAAGAGGACAGGAAGCTGCAGAACTGTAACGCTTCTATTTCTCAGGTGAAACCAGTTTGAAAGTAATATTCAATGCCAGGAATTACTAAATTCAGCTATAATTAACTATATGATAGATTTCTAAAAAGCATCAATGTAGTCCATAGTTTGAAGATACAACATAGAAATATATGAAGATGGAGTGATCTCAGTGACTTACCATCTGACACTGATGAACAGTAACTGCCTTGACAGGGATTATAATTTTATTCTTCTTTACAGCCTAGACTATTCTCCAAAGCATCTGCACACTCACTTCTCGATTAACTTCCAGACACAGAAAGGGCAAAAAACCCCATCAGCCATCAAAGCAGTACTTCATACTCCAGATGAAAAGCATCAGCGAGCCAAACATTCCCATTCCCGAGGAAGAGCCATGTGTCCTAAAAATGCTGGGTAACCACTCCTTAAGACACAAAAAAGTATATTGACAGGCACATACAAAGGCTCACAGGAGCTGAGCCAAAGGCCTTGCTGACTCCCCAGGACTACATTTCAAACAAAGGCAGAGCTACTCAGCTGCAGTTGTCTGGCTGCAGCCCCCCCTTTGAAAACACCTTCTTCCTTTCCTGCTAGACATGTGTCACTTCCACCACCTCGTGCTGGCTGCCGCTAACACCGACTGCCAGAGCACCGGGGTGACAGGTCTGCACCACACGGGTTCTGCAGCCTGAGAAGGGAGCAGCCAGCCCTGCTCCCCAGCAGCACCCTGAGGGTACCCTTCACCCAGAGACTGCAGCCTTGGCCCAGCCCAGGCTGGTCCCTTCACAGCTTCCCCTCCAGACTGGACCAACCCGAGTTCTGCCGGTTATGAAAACGGCTGATAAGGATTGTACCGCCAATTTGTTGTGGCCCTCTGAATCTTATCTAAGACTAAAAACAGCAGAAGCTTTGTAGCTGCACAAATGAAAGTGAGCTTGGAATGCAGAAAACAAGTAAATGTGTTGAAAACTGTGTGACTTACTCCTATGTACACATGCACAGAAAAATTTCTCTTAGGCATATGCCCACACACACTCATGAAAGATTTTAAATGTTAGGCCTTTAGCAAGATCTCTGCATATAATTCTCAAAAATACCTTTTTAGCTCTATTTGGAAGCAAATCAAAAAACCAACATACTCTATCAAAGACATATCACTATAAGTTGGAAAGGGCAAAAATGATTCTGAGATGGAGTGTCATATGTAAAGTCCCATCACACTACTGTAAGTCAGTGATGCTCTCAGACTTCATCTTTTCATGTTAAAAATGTCTTGATGTCCTTCTTAGAAGAGCAAAAATGGCATTGCTGTTTTGAAGTACCAGAAGTGGCAGAAAACCACTTTCTACAGATGATGGCAACTGTGCTGATTTTAAATAATTGCCCCACACCCCATTACTTGCATAAGCTCACCTTTCCGACTCAGCAATTCCTGCATTTGCAAAGCAAAGCTGTGCTCTAGCGGCAGCTCTTTCTAGCTGCTATAGGTGACTTTTTCATCTGCAGCTACTAAATTGGGCAATTCTGGAGGGTCTGGTTGTGCTACACTCCTACGAGGACAAAGAGGGCCTGACCTCAGTATTACAGGGACAAACAGCACAGGCTACAACTGCACAACATCCCAGTTGTTGTGGAAGTTGTGGAACATTCCCAGGAATGTTGTGGAACATTCCCAGTTGTGGGAAGAGGAACAAGGGCTGAGACTAGGTGAGATGCATACTACAAACAACAATCATCCTCACAGTCTGGGGATTTGCATCCACATTTACATTCAGTGTCAATGGCCTGGTGGCCAAAGTGAGCGGGAGCAGCCTAAGCCCATCCAAGCACAATGGCAACCACCCATGGGAGGCAAGATACAGAACCACCAGGGAAAGGACAACATGTGGGATGAGGGTGCAGGAGGGTTGGGGGCTGAGCCCAACAGCTGAGGGTCCCTGGCAGAAACAAAATAGGAAGGAAGCAGGAAACAAGCTGTTGCCTCTTCTCAGGCCTTCATTTCAACAATTGAGATTCTCCTATTTTCATTAAAAGGAAAGGAAACCCCCTTGTTTACTCCTTCGGGTATCAGAGAAAGAGATTAAAGTGAACTAACTTTAAATTCTTCCATATGCCTCCACAGGGTTTAAAATTTAGAAAGCAAATCTGAAGACTTTACCAATCTATTTTTAACCTCATGATTCAGTCTGATTCAAGTATTCAAATGTTTGTATATAGTTACAAAGGGACTAAATCCTTCTTAACAGGACTTCCATATGCTTTGTATGTTTGTGAACTTTATAAATGTTTAATAACAAATATCCAATTAAAAATAAGTGTGCATTCACAAACCTGGTACAACTACCCCACACTAGGAAATCTATAGCATAAAAGGGACTAAAAGAACAGTATGTGCTGCACTCTGTCTTATTTGTATGGCAGTGTCAGACAGAACCAATTTTCAGTTTTCAAGTTGATCAATTTCCCCACTGAAAGCAAAGCTTTACAACCTTTGCTGGACAGCCACAACATCAGAAAGAAAAGGCTTAAGCTTCCAAATTTTAAATATGAGTAGGAAGTAAGCCAGTGAACTACCTTTAGCTGACTCTCCCACCTCATATTCATTGAAAATAACAAAATCATAATGAGAAACTCCTGCGAAAACTGTATTGCCATCAGTCCTGTGTAGTGCACTGCTGAGGACAGTCTCATTACAAATGCTGCCTCTACTATGCGTCAGACAATAAAGACATGGGAAGAAAGGGACTGGACTTCTCCCAGTGCCACACAAGAAGTTCCTGCAGCTTACCATGGTGTCCCCATATCGCCAATCCTATGCATACCCTATGTCCTCCTAGTGTGGACTTCTCTAACACCTCCAGGTGTCACAGCATAAGCCACAGCACATGCTGCAGTTGAGACAGCCATCATACACAGAGTATCATCATACAACTTCAGAAAACTTCAACCCATACAGAGCAACACCTTACCACTTCAGAAGGCTTCAAGCATCGGCCTACACACAGGAACATGCCATCACTTCAGAAGGCTGCAAGCATACACCCTTCTCATTCTTTAGCCCATCCTTTTACACCCCTCATGTTCATGCACTGCCCCTGTGTGCCCTCGGCTCCCTTTGGTGGTTAGTCAGTGCCCCTGGGCACTCCAGGTCTCATTGCCTTCAATGCTGCTCACCTGCTTCTCACAGCTGTGCCCATTGGGGATGAGGCTGGGCCCAGCCCCACTCCCAATCACCACAAACTGCGTCCCCACATCCAGGTACCTGGGTCTGTGAGCATGAGGCATTAACTCATGTGTGACCCTTTTCTTTCTGCTGTGCCTCCCATCCCTTGACACTCACTGGTTGCCACAGTCTGCTCTAGATACATTATTTGTGTGTTCCCTTATGTTCCCCCTCCACACCTCCTGACCAGGACATTTTAATGCCCTCCTGTAGCAGAATGTGTGTCTGCTCCCATTTGCCTCTCTTGCTGGATGTCTTTGTGAGCTTGCCTCATTTTTCCATGTCCCTCAGTCAAAGACTTTTTAATTGCATCTGACTTCCCTACCAGAGGGAAGGTAGGGAAGTCAGATGCAATTCATGCCTCCTCCTCCTTCTCCTTCTCTCAGGAACCCTCTTCTCCTTGCTGCTTCTCTACTCTATTTTCCCACCTCCTGCTGCAAGAAGAAGGCAAGAGGCATTCCTGGGCATCCAGGCACTGACTTCACAAACTGTATCAAGAGAGTAAATACGGAAGATGTTTGCTGGTTGCCATTAATGGATATGACTCTCAATCATTTATTCATTTATCTGCCAATAAAGTTAGTCTGTTATCTACTACCTGTCAGTTATGGAGAGGTATGCTGTGGTTCCCCTTAATTCCTCCGCTGTCACTTTGTTTGCTTCAGGCCAAATCCCCCAATTATTTAAGACCATGAACTGAGTTTGTCATGCAATGTTTATGCCTTTAAACAAAATCTATGCATTGTTTATGTATTTAAACATAAACATAAATGCATTAAATGTTAAATGCATTTAAACAATTCTGCAATGTTTAAATGCTACAGATGTGTAAACAGAAATAGTCTGGAATGAAAGACCTTCCAGGCTGCCCAATGAAGTTGAGGTTTACACAGTCTTGAAAAGTGGAATAAGGATTTATGCTGTGTGTCCCCTTTGTGCAGGGCTTCCCTGCAGCCATATGCCCCCATCCAAGGGAATGCTCCAGAAGACTTCCTTGCCCAGGTGAGGAGGTTGCCATGCAGATAAGACAAAATTCTTACCCCTTGGCAGGAAGTTTGTGTATTTTCAGGTGTGTGTAACTCCATATTCTTTTGATGTACCTTTGTGAAACATTCCCACCCTTGATACTTCAGCAAGCCCAAGGACTGCTGTTCAGGTATAGTCAGCCTCTGGTGGAGTAAGGCAGAAAAGGCTATCTCCCAAAATCCATCTTGGCTTTTCTGTGCCCAGAATACAGTATGGATTTCCAGTCCAAATGACCAGAAAGGGCTCCAAATTCATCTGATGCAAATTTTTGAGACTTTACTGAGTTAGGGTTGCAACAAACTGCTGTCTCAAATTCCTGACAGCTTCATGCACCTTTCCAGCTGCCTTCTGGCCATGGGCTCCTGCCAGAAGCCATTGCCTGGCAGGGACAGTCAGGGCAGAATCCATTGCCTGGCAGCCAGCCAGCGTGCATCCCTGCCCCAGCCCACCCAACATCCTTCTGCCTAAACCTCACCTAGGGCTGAAAAGGAGAGGGCATTAATACACAGATGCTACTTTGTATGAATGTGAGCTGCATCGGCCAGCTAAGGAAAACTCTGTAATTGAGTGATCAATGAATTAGTCTTGGTAAGTGATTAGTTATGGATTCCTGGTTATTGGTCTGCATAGCAGTCCTGGGTGAATAAATCACAGCAGCATGTCAGACTTTAATGCCTGACTGCTTTAAGAATACAGCTGGGTTCAAAATTGTTCCAATTTGTAGTGCCAACAGAACCTTAAGAATATCCTATAGGCGAGCACAAGCCCCAGGCTGTCTCATTTGTATTATTCCTTGTTCTGCTTTCTCTTTCTTTTTAAATAAGGAACAATACAAAGAATGACAACTCAAATTCCGAGTCATGCTGTCAGGAAGAATAATAGACCTATTCTGTACAAAAATGCCTGTATTGTTGGTTTGTTTACTTCATCTGTTGCATGGCCATGCTGCTGTCAGAGCTCTGGAGACAAAGCCCCAGCTCTGAGCCTGTTTCTGGGTGCTGGGCAGGGAGAGCTTTTCCCTCTGCTACTTTTACCAGGGTGGCAGCAGCAGTGCACCCCACCCATCCTCATAAGCAACACTGAGGGCAGGAGCTGTGAGATAAACCGGAGACATCCAGGCTTCTCATTAAATCCAGCCCTACTACTAAGATCCAGTATCTCAGTGGCACATGGGGATTTATAGGCAAAAAGCCTATTAAGCATGCAAGGGAGTTAGGCATGGCTAGTACAGCTCTGCACATCTGTGAAGAGGGTTTAAAGCTCAGTGTCTTTCACTGGAAGGGCGTCTCCAAAACTACACTCTGCTTCATGTCACCCCAGTAATGACTAATACACTGTTGGAACATCTCTCTTAGATTGATGACAAGGAGGGGGTTTTAGAGAGTCCCAATTCAAATAAATAACTGGACCAAAATAGTCTGTTCCCATACAGCTATACCAACCACAATCTGCTAGAAACTTTCTCAAGAAAAAAAGAGAGAATAACTGTACTACATGAAATCTAAACAAGGAACAAAGTAAGAAAACAGAGGCAATGGGTAAAGGAAGGAGTAGATTGCACAACCTACAAAGAAAGACTCAGCATGCTGGGGTGACATGCATATTAATGGCTGTCTGTTTTTGTGGGATCTGATCTCTTTTTAGATCTATTTTTATGCAGTTTTCTCAGCTTCTGGAATGATAGTTAAATAAAAGTTCCAGTTGTGGGTTACCAAACTACAAGAAAAATAATTATATCTGACCATCAAGTTAAAGCTCAGAATGGAGAAAGCAATTTCTCAGTCTCGGAACAGCCTACAGAAGAAACAATCCTGCTACTTTATTCCAGCAAGTTTTAAAGAAGACATTCCCATTCTACTTGAGCAATCTACGTTTCTTAAAAAAATAGGTTCATAGCATTTTGACTAAAACATGAATGAGTGCATTTTCATAATGAGTTTCTTAAGTTGCCAAGACAAAGTCTAAATCTCACCCTCCACCCCGCCAAGCAAACCCCCCAGCCAGCGCTGAAAAATCAGCTGTGCTGCTGCCACATTTGTGATACAACGTGTCAATAGAGTGGCAGGAGATGATCTCTCTGCAACACAGAGCCCAACACAGAGGAGCTGTAAACAAGGCAGGGACCGAAAATAAAAACACCAAACATTTTGATGGTAAATTCGATTTAGTTGAGCCAGCTTCATGCAATGTTAATTTAATTCGGTGTTACAAAAATATGCCCTCATGTGAAGTATTTTCAAATGCCTGCAACAATGTTAGTGTGAAAAATTCTTTAACTCATCCAGTTCATTCCAGACGATGTTTCCTGCCAGCTACATTCACCACAAATGCTGTCTGGTAAATAGCAGCTGCAAAGGAAGGATAAGGATGCCAGGGTACACTCCAGTAAACACTCCTTCTCAGTGGCTCACTATATCCTGGGCCAAGCAAGCTAATATACATTCACAACCATGTGCAAAAATCCTCAGACTTTGCTTTCGCAAATTCCCGAAGGTGAGGACAGTAGATGAAGGGCATGGGCGCACTCAGTGCTGCCTTTGTGGGCAGGACTTTTTGGGAAAGCGAGGCGCAGCCCCCGGGCCAGGCTGAGGCTGTGGAGCAGCACGTCCTTGCGCTCCGGGGTGAGCACGCTTCCCTGCCCCCATCGCGGGCTCCTCGGGCTGCGCCCTGCCTTCCCACTCCCAGCACTGAAGTGCTCAGGAATTATACCTAGCTGTTCTCGTGCCTCTTCTTGTTTGCTCACCTAGCCCGTCTTGTTTTCTGAAGCCAACACCTTTCCCCACAGGCTGCCAGGCAGCAGAGAGGAAAAGGGTGCGGGCCGTGCTGTGCCACAGCCAGGCTGGCTCAGCACATACCCCTTGGCAGCGCCATAAAGCCACCTGCGAAGGATGAGGCCGCTGTTGAGCAACACTTCCCCGAGATCCTGCCCAGAAGAGGCTCCCCAGGGAGAATGGCTGGAGCCGGACAAGCCGTGATGACCGATCTAGGAGACTACTGCAGGCGCCAAAAACCAGAGGGAGAGCCAGGGTTTCCAGGAGCCACACCTGCGGGGATAAACACACATGCAGGGCAGGCAGCTCTCCCTGGGGACGAGATTGCTGCCTGCTGGCGTCACTGCCGCTCCGCCAGGGGTTATCAGTCCCGCAAAGGCACTAAGGAAACAGCCGGCGTGAATGGCCCTAATCTGCTTCTTCTGCAGCCCCTGATAACCCGGGGAGCGGCCGGGCAAACAGAACGCCTGTCCAGCGCCA
Organism: Hypocryptadius cinnamomeus; assembly: GCA_013400635.1. Taxonomy (NCBI): domain Eukaryota; kingdom Metazoa; phylum Chordata; class Aves; order Passeriformes; family Zosteropidae; genus Hypocryptadius; species Hypocryptadius cinnamomeus. Next base: position 20,671 of record VYZP01056842.1, on the reverse strand, counting down.
CAAGGAGTTGAGGGAAAACTGCTTTTCATCAGTACAGAGGATGCAAAAGAGCAGGATCGACACATATTGCCGATCCCAAGTTATTCTAGAGCTACAGTGACCAAGAACCCTATACAGCACTCGCTTAAGAGTACAACTCCCCTCCCCAGTGGTGTTAGCTGACCCCGATTCATGTAGGAGCCAGCTGAGGGGATGCTGACAGGCCTGCAGCACGATCCAGGAGCTCATTCATCCCACATTGCTACCGACTGTCTGCCGCTGAAACCTCCCCTGCCTTCTCCCTGGTCTCTTCAGTTACACAATTGTTTCCCGAAGTGGCTGCATGTCAATTTGATTAACCAGGCAGTGAGCATGTTAGGAGAACTTGCCTGCAAAGAGAAGGGACAGAAAAGGTAAAAAGAAATATAAAAAGAAATATCATCATTATCATATCATCAAGTTATATGACAGCTTCTATCACACAGAAGGAGACAGCTTGGAGTGGCTGGAAGGCCTGGTCTGTAACAGTAACAGAGCAATGGAAAGAAATTTTTAAAATTAAAAAAAAATGAAAAAATTAAAAATAATTACAATTTTGTTGCTGCTTTCTTCCTCTTCTCCCATCACTACCTCTTCCCCCACAAAAAAAAAAAAGAAAAAAAAAGAAAAAAAAAAGAGGGGACAAGAAGACAGATCAGCAACACTTCTAGAAACTCACAGGGAGAGGAGCATACCTAACCTCACCACTGCATGCCTATAACCAAGTGAACTAAACAGGGGAAGAACAAATGGCAAAAATTGACTATTTCAACTTGACAGACTTTTGCTTCAGAAAACGCTGGCACATCAAACCTAATATTGAGTAAACTTTAGCTCCACCCTCCCAGCAATAGTCTTGGAAAATAAATGGGAGGTGTCAAAATAAGACCCTGTCATTGCTAGTGCAGCACCAGTGCTTGTTTGGGCTGAGGTACCCCGGTCATCAGTATTGCACTCCATTAATTAAACCACCCAAACTCATACTAAAGAAATCACTTTAGCAGTGATAGCTATAGTCATCCCTGGCTCTGCTTGAATAGTACCTTATGACAGATACTTTAAAAGCAATTGACAGCAGCCCTGGAAATAAGAGCAAATTTTCCCACATACAGCAAAACAAGGTTCTCATTGATAGGTACCAGGGGAAAGGAGAGAGGAAAATGTGGTGATATCATAACATAAAATCAAATTACATCTATGCTGCAAAACTTTCCAATTTTTTTTCTCTCTTTTTAGCCACCTCTCATATTTTAGGTTGAGGTGGTTTAACCTAGTAAGGATCTCATTTCTAGCCTGTCACCCTTTCCATAGTTTACTAACATTTATTACCTAAAATATAAAAGTTCAAACAGATGAAAACAAAAAAAACACAGGTCAGGAGAGCTGAACACAACTGAGAATGTGGGAGGAAAACTGTTCTGTGAGAAGCTGCTTTGGCACTAGACAAATAAAATCCCCTCTCCCTGGATACAAAGACATAACTCTTATTTATGTGAATGGGAAACATGCTCATGCACTGAGGGGGGAATAACTTCCATAGATCAGCAGAATGACTGCACTGGAGATAGCTTAAACCAGACTACATGTGCAATGAATGAAAATAATTTTGGCCATCTGGGCTCTGTAATTTTTCACAGATGCTTTTGGAGCTGGATGGACCATGTTACCTCTCTTTTCCCTGACATTTCCTTAATGTTTGCAAATTGCTCTCTGTGACCCGTAGGACGGGATTCCATAAAAATTTGGTTTCTTCCTTTCTGCCATCATCTCAAGTGTTCAAACAGACCTCTGTCACCAGTTTTCCTTCCAGAAGGATTCTGCAAAACACCCTGCTCAGTCCAATGAAGACACCTGGCAGGTATTCAGTAATTATTCAGTAATGTGTCCACACAGACTGCAGAACAACCACTTCCAGAGACATCTTCAAAACCCTCAAATCGCAAAGAGCTTAACTCATCGTGTAAAAAGCTCTTTCCTGGGTACCTAAAAACTACACACCCACTGACTCAGTAATATGTAGGGATGCTGCTCTCCATTGCTGTAGCTACCAACATTAACAGTCTCCCCTTCCATAGAAGACCACCACAAAAACAAACCAGAAGCTCTTAGTACTTTTCATTCAGCTGTCTCAGGGCATTTTGTAACTCTGAGGCATTAAAATAGAAAAAACATGCTAGACTTCATGAGCTACTGGTGTTTTAGAGTTTGTTAGCTGGATTTTAACCAGCTGAATTTAGCTGGGTGTTTTTTCAGCTGATTTTTTTTTTTTTTCATTCCTATTGTAACTCTTGCGCAGAATATCAGGATGTTGTCACACAATGTGCTAACTCTGGTTCTAGGGCACATAGTACTAAATAAAACAAAACCTAGCTATTTGGCATAAACCACCAAGTCTGTCCAAACTTACATTTCTGGTTATAATTTGTTTTGAAGTATTTCTGAAGGATAGCCTTTTTTGTTCTGGCAGGCATTACTCCTGACTAGGAACGGTTTGTCCTTTGAATCCAGCACAAACAGAAATCTGAAATACATGCTGGTTTGCAGGTTATTTTGCAGGCTAATTGAGTAACCATGCACCCAAGTCTGATACAGGACACATCTATGCTGCCAGTTGATCTGGATCCACTGTTGTACAGATCTGATCTTAATGGCATGGTAAGCAGGATGGATGTTTGTGGGATCTCAGTGCTTGCACCACTCATTCCAAAGGTCACTTTAATTTACCTCTACTTCTGGATACCATCCAACAACATAATGTTGAACAACCAGCACAGTCCATAGCACTGACAACAGTCCCCACAAAAGAAACAGATTGGAGCTAGTCTCATATTTGTATGCAGTGGCCTCCCAGGTTTATACAGGTTCTTATTACACACTGAAAGCAGCTGGCAATCTAGACCTGTGCTTTTGGACTTCATGCAGCTGAAGCTGTGATTCTTGGAGCATTTCTCTGATGGCAAGGGTAGTTTAAACAGCCCTGGCTCTCCTTCTTTAGACCTTGGTGTCCACCCTACTTCCCTCCCTGTGGTCTGCCAAAGCCAACTATTTATGCAGCTGTGTGGTAAAATGCTTCAAGGAGCTGATCTGGGCGGGGAGAAGAGGAACCTGAAAAAAAAAAAAATTCCATCCTGATCACTTCTGTGGTATATCAGGAAGCCAAATGAACACTTTTGTTGGCATAGCCTGGGGTGGGCAAGAGCAAAGAAAGAAGGCTGCTCTATGGGAGGTGTTATTCAAACAGTGCTGCTCCTTGATGTGAAGCCACAGCCAAAGCCCTTTCCTATATCCCTGAGAAGTAGCATTTATGGGCACAGTTCAGGTATTCATTAGTGATAGCTTGGCCCCCCTTTTTAAACTTTCTCTCCTCATGGCAGTGTGTGGGGAAACAGGCTCATGTGGTTCTGCTAGAATGAAGATAAAGCCTTGTAAAGCTAAATAAAGCTGGGCACGATTTTTTATAAGCTTGGTAATAGTGCCCTGTGGAAACAGGCCATGATTATGACCATGGCAGTCTCTAACTGCATCTTTAAGTGGCGTCCCAGGTCTGCCACACAGATATTTTTGAAGGTCTTTGAAGTGAGAATGATCACTGTTGTTAAGACTAAGCAGTTTTATATTTTCTGGACTGCAGCCATCAATGAGACAAAACTAGGTAAGCATTTTATAGAAATCTGCAGGTAGCCGAAGAAGTTAAGTCTTACTCTGTGACCTGTCACAGTTTCTATTGATCTGAGTACACAAAATCAGCTAAATTTAACAGGCAAGCCTGATTCATTGTGTCAACTTGTGTACAGAAAAAACTAGAGGTTGCATACAAAAGAAAAAATCTTTCAACTCCAAAACTTCAACTTCCAAATCACTACTTTTTGAAATAACTAAAGCTTATTAGGAATAAGTCTGTGACTCCTGAGGTTAGCAAAGCTCTGAGAAATGTAATTTCAAGTCTCTTCTGCCACAGGGAATACTGCTGGTTAAAACTTCCCAATATATCCTTGAAGAAGGGCTCCTGTCTCAATGACAGGAACTGCTAAAGGGACAGGTTGCTTTTCTTGTACAGTGTCAGAGGCCACATGATCAAGTACAGCTGAAACCCAAACAGCAAAAAGAAAAGGTGGAAGTCTGAATTTCCATTTAAGGATATAGAAACACACTTTTATTTAAAGGAAGAAAGGTGTTGGACAGTCTAAACATTTTACAGCTAACTGAATCAGCTGCTCTCACCCTTTGCAATGTGCATCAGTTTTGCAGGTAGGACCTGAAAGACTATGGGAAGTGGAGGGCAGCGGAGATACAGACCCCAATGTGACAAAGATCAGGAATCCTCCAAGAGGTGCACTTACAGTTGTTATAATTGTGTGAGGGAGCAAGACCATATAAACCCAAAACCTAAAAACCTGTCTTCCTTCTACCTCAGTTCAAAACAGAAAACAAATAACAAGCACTACAAGCCCCTGCTGGACCACTTTTTTTTTTT
>VYZP01056842.1:3356-16148 GCA_013400635.1 Hypocryptadius cinnamomeus | reverse complement strand
TTGTAATCTGGGAACAATCACAAACGTGTAAGCACAACACACAGAATTCATTGCTCTTCATGTTGGCTGTCTTCTTATTTGAAAATAAAATACTTCTCTTTAAATATACCATCGCTCCTACAACAATCTGTGGCATGTAAAAAGCAAGCAGTGACTCTTGGAAGTGTGCAGGACCTGGGCAGAAGAGGTTGCCTCTGAGATACTTTTTTTAATGTGTGACTGCAAAGGGGCGTTTCACAGCCCTTGCAGCAGCACAACCCCTGGCTTGCAGATGGTGAGTGAAGGGAGCATCACTTTTGGCTGCGCAGGGCCCCCTGGAGCACGGGCTCAGAACTGGGACAGCCGAATAGCGCTGCCCCGGGGATTCCGGCTCCTTGCTGCCGGCCCGTAATTCCTGCACCGGTTCACATCAAAATGGTTTCTTGAAATATTCAGCTGGATTTTAAAAATTGTCTTGCTCACCCACAGCACTCACTGCATTGAACCTGCATTTTAAGATTTATTTTTTGGTCTTGTTTTGGTGCTAGCAAACAGATATGACTTGAACTATGTCATCTTCTCAATTAAATCTTACTGTTTTAGTACTTAAAGTTTGAAATTTTTTTGTTTTTGTAAACACCACCAACTTCTGATTTTAAAAGCTATTTTAAAAGAGCAGGAGAATGCTGCGTATCACTTTTAACATGCATCTGGTGTTACCTGCAAGTGCCCGGTCCCCCAGCAACTTCATCTGTTCCAGTCTCACTTGGAAAAAGAGGTTTTGCATAGATGTGGTGAATTGGCAGTTACTGGTTTATGTGCTACTTTCTGAAGCCTGCAAGGAATGGATGGTCTGCAATGCATTTGCCCTTAAATTGTGGACATCCCACTCTCAAATATTGGAGCTTGCACTCCCCTGTGTCCTACAGTAGTTTAAGTTACTATATAAATCGCAGATTTCAGGGTTCTTTTTCCATTTGGAGTTTTCCATCTCCAGAGCAAATGTTTTCAAATGTTTCTTTGCAACAGCAATGGCTGAATTTTACCACTGATGCAACTTCTCATTTATTTTATTTAAATGGAGGTTCTTTCCCATATAATCACTGTATTCAGCAACTAGGGATTAGTAAAAATACCAGATATCATGAGAAATGTAATAAACCAAAAAGAGACAACCATATTCACCACTTGTTCTACACTCCCACTACTGCTCTTGCTAGTGGATCTGGGCCAACAGTTTAGATAATGGAAAACATTTGCAAAGAGTTCTTCATGCTTGAAGAACTCTTAACTTTTCATATCATGGAATTCAGCAATATTTTCCTGACAGTGTGGGGCACTGCTTCTCCAGTAAGATTTGCTCTGAGTGCTTGCAAAACCTTACATGACTGACAGAAGAGCTGCTGGCGTAGGCAACTACTGCAGTAGCCAGGTTAGTCCACTGTATTTTTGTACAACTGAAAGGAACATCTGTTCCAAAGGGGACCTTTTTTTCCCCCCTTACAGATGTGATTTACAGTCCCCAAAGAATAAACAGAGGTATCAGCCATTTCAAAAAGAAAACATGTTTTTTTCCCTATATTCTTTGCAGAATACCTTTATAAAATTATCTTACCAGATGAACTTGACCATGCAAAGAATAGTAAATAATGATGCAGACCAGGCAAAAAGGAAAAAGCTATATTTTTTTTAAGCAAGGCTCAGAGACACACCAGTCAAAATGTAAATTACTCTGTGGAATAATTACTGGCTTAAGAGTGGGCAAATACCTTTGCTGTACTTACATATCTTGAATCAAAGTGCAGCCTGAGCTGTAAACTTCCTGTGTTTGGAGGCCTAATAAGAAAACACAGTAGATGAACTGTAGGGACCAGGAAATGCTTTGATCCACACTTCAAGAGAAACCTAAAGCAAACGTGCACTGCAGAGACCGCTAATGCCTGTAAAGATTTTGTTGTTTCTCATTTGCTAACGATGTTAACTGTTATCAGGTGTCTAATATGATTAACGTCAGTAACAAAGGGGTGAGAATTCAGGTCAGATTAGGAAAAAGAAGAGGCTACAGACTAAGGTAAATTGCACTTTTTCAAACAGTCTAGTTCAGGTTGAAATTTACCCTAAGGAAGCCAGAGAACTACCTGAAGCAATCTTGATGTTATTAACAGTGCAGTGGATCCTCCTGAGGGGAGGCTGACATTGAACAGTCTGTGAAAAGGCAAACACGGTGCTTCATTTTGGTGCCTTCGCTTTAGACAGAACTTTATTATCTGTCTTTCTGTCATAAACTTTAAAATGTCACCAGTAATTCCTTTGAAAGCTATCAAATTTTAATTCTCTTCAGGTTTGACAGCCTGAAAAAGATTATATCCCTTGCAGACCAGAGAAATTTTGGGTTTCTTGAAGCAATAATTGCAATGATGCTCACAATAATGGTAATAGAGAGAATAAATGTAACAGCTTCTACATGCACACCCAAACGTACATATATACTGAATTTTAAAAACTTGGTATATTGCCAAGCAAACAGAGATCAAAATGGCAAGATTCTTGAAACACTGCAGAATGCAACAGAGTGTATAATTCTCACCTGAGTTCTTGACACTTATTTGTCCTTTATGTCATGTGGTCTATAATGGAATAAATGAAGAAAGCCTTTCTGATAGCTGCCTCTAAGGTACTAACCTGCATTCAAATAATTTGTCATTGCTGCTAACTAATAAAAACATAGAGAGTATTAATCAATACACATCACCTCTTTCCCTTTAGAATGCTCAGATGACAGGAATCTTTCAAAAATTTTAAATAAAATAAATGCCTGTTCCTGAAGCTAATGCATGAAAAATAAGCACACAGACTAAATCTGGGAATAAAATAAGTTTTTCCCATTGAAAATGAGGATTTTTTTTTTTTTTCTTCCAAAAAACCTTCAATGACAAAAGCACTATACTTGACAGGGATATGCATTGATATATAGGATATAGGAAGTTTTGGTGATATGGTCAACAAAGAGTTGTGATTTGGTTTATTATTCTTTTTCTTCTCTGCTACATTTGCCAGTCAAAACGAGAAAGCTACTCTATTGAGTATCAGCTTTCTGAAAAGTTGAAAGAATGCATGTTTTTAGCAATGGCAATGTGGAAAGATCCTCATCTCTGGGGATGGTTGCAAATAGAATTAAACATCATTCTTCAGCCACTCTAATGGTGGTTCAACACACATGAAATAAAAATTCCTTCAACCAGCTAACCAACCAAATAAGAAATAAAAGGCCTACAATGATGGACAAAACTTGTGATCTTCTAGCTGGATGCCCTGAAATGGTTCCAAGTGTAGTGTAGACACCCATACATGGCCTATGTTACTTTGTTTTGCTGAATAATAAACTGATGTCTTGTTCCGACAAGATGCTGGAAAGTGCTGTGGTGTCAGTCCAACAGGACAAATATTCATGTAAGTAAGAATAAAAATGTGGGTCATCTCAATTCAACTTTTTATCGTATTAGAATTAAATGCATTCTTAAATGCCATATCCTGCAAAACCAGGCTCTAGTTTTGTTAGATGAGAAAATAAGAGTCACTTGAGTATATGGTGTAACCTTTTGACTCAATTAGCTGCTGAGTTTATCATGGCAGATTTATCAGAGCTTGCAACAGGCCACTCACCACTGCACCCTGGGCAGGGCTCGTGCAGCCAAATCACTGCCACTAAATTTATGTGAAATTGATGTATTTTCACAAAACAGCTTCATTATCTAATCTAACAGATGACAAATGCAGATCTCTCAGGGAGAAGGTAAGGATCTTCCTTGATCTAACAGATACCCAGTAACACTAGTTGGTGTGATGGCACAACAGCCACATCCCTTCATTGTTCTGTGTTTCTCCCCTAATCTATATGGCACCTTCCTTTGGTATAGTAAGGAAAACATATTTTATGTTAATAACTTGTACCTAAAAAATTTAGCAAGGCAGTATTTCTCCTGCTCTCTGATTATGGAATAGAGGTGACTAATGCTTGATAATAACCTGCAAAGCAAGGTCAGGAGTAACTTGTGAAATTTTTGGGATTTTGCTAACATTTGTAACTCAAATTCTGTGAATACCAGGTAATCTTACAAACATGCACAAAGAAGATAACTGCACAGAGAAAACAAAGTAAATGCAGAGAGGTTAATTTTTTTTCCTCACAAATGTTGTTGTGTTTCTTCTGTGACAGCATACACATAAGCCCAAATTAATGGTAACAGTGCAGTACATCTTCTTAAAAAATCCAGCTTGTGCACTGGTAAAACATTTAAGTAAGAACTTTCTTCCTTTTACATAAGTAATGCAGAAAGACATATCTAAGCACAAAGAGCACATCCCAATCTCACCCCCAGGACAGTGCTGTCTCTCTGGCCTTTGTGCTCCTCTGCCACCACAAGACTGGCACCAGCATGGCCAGTGAGTCAAAAACAAGGAATGTGTCTCTAACTTGGATGAAAAATGAATTGAAGTAGAAGATCTGGTCTTTCAGAGATGAAAGAGCTATCTATCAATCTGCTTCCTTAACTGACCCTTGACTGCCCATTGCTCAAAAGGTTTGAGATACTGATAATCTATTAATTTATCAATCAACAGTTTTGATATTTCAGTGTTAGGTGAAGCCAAATAAGCCACCAAAGAAACCCAAATAAAAAATCTGGCTGATTCTAAGGCAAAGACAGTCCCATGGTACTCTGCAGTAATGTCTGGCATACACAAAAATCTGACATCATTTAAGAGATGCTGGCAGGTTCTCAAAACAAAACAAAATTTTGGACGATCTAAAGAACACATCACCTCCTGGCCAACGCATCATTACTTCAGTAATGAGAATCTCGTGTAACATAAATTTTCTTAACACAATCACAATATTTATGATCAATGGACTTTGGAAAAATAAAGTGGTAGCTGAGTAGATCAGATTTTTCTCTCACTTTTCCAACAGCTGTAAAAGAAAGGAGGAAAATCTCCCAGTGGCTATTGTTCCAGCTTTCCAAAATCTTTTTAGCTTTCATTATTTCTCTCATAATGAATCAACAAAAATCCTTTTTTCCACTTTTGTCAGCTATTTGGCTCCCTATCCTTCACATGGTCTCAGTCATTGGACGTAACTCATACCTCCTGCAAAGAGTCAATCTTTGATTCACAGCCTCATTTCCTTAAAAATTAGGTTTATTGCCTCCCACGATCTTGTCCTGTCCCAAGCAGGCCATCCAAAAGCAATCAACAAAGTGGTTGTCCCATCTGTGCTAACCACTTTTTGAACTTGACATATATCTAGATGATTCAATTATAATTTCTGTCACTGTTGTGACAGAAATCCCAGATGCCAAGAAGAGACTTCATTTCACATGAAAATGCCAAAACAATGGACTAAAATAGCAAAGTGGTGTAACTTTACTCTTTGGCTTTTCTTAGGGGAGGTGAAACAGTCAAGGGCAGATTCAAAGTGAATGACTTGCTACAGCAGAATTGTCCGTGCTTTGCTCCATCACCTCTGGCATAAGCTGGTCTTTAAATACATCCTAATTGGATCATGATTATAGTATGCCTTATATAGATTTTAAATTTTGAGCTACTGACATATTGCATTTTAATTTGCTAAAATGAAGCTTCCTTTCATAAAAAAAAGTTAGGTAAATCGCACATAATGTTTAAAATGAGAAAGGGCTATGGAAAACCTATATTTCTAAACAATTTTTAAATACATTTTGGTGGTTATCAAGAAGTCCTAACTACTGCATTCTCCTTGTTCCTCGAGAGAGCTAAAAATGCTCATGATGTAAGTAATTTTTTGGTTGTTACCCAAATAAGCTCAATCCTAAGAATTGTATTATATGAATTAAAAATATGTTTGTCCTACAGAGTTGTAGTCTCTTGCAGTGAGAGCAAATCTAAAATACATTTGAGACCCTGATATGATGCTATCAAGGCAGCAGCATGATAGATCTGTCAGGCCATATTTTCAGCTGGAGGAGGAAGCTGTGATGACCGCTTAACTGGCTGAACATCCACTGCTTTCATGGGCGAGGTTGAAGCAGTCCCTGACACTCTGCAGCATGTATTTCCTTGTTACCTGCATATCCCGCTCTTTAAGCACATTATTCCTATTTTTGTACTCTCTAACTAACAGCAGGAGGCATTTTTGAAGAACAAAACATGTATTTTGTATATCTCTTTTACTCAAAGGAAGAAGTTAATTGCTTGTAATTTCATAATATTTTATTTGAAAATGTACTTCCCAGCTGACTCATTTCTAGCGTATCAGTGATACTGAGGTAATGCTCTTTAATGCAGATCTGTTTTCAATTCAGGACAGATGCAGATTTTTATTTTTTGCAGCCATAGGGATAATCAAATTACTCTTAGCACACTGCATAAAACAGAGGAATTGATTCCCATGCAAGGCTTACTTAAAATTCTGTCAAACTGTCAGTAAGCATGTGGAAAAATTAAAGCTCATATAACTAACCAATATTAAAGAAAAAAAGATGGCGTTTGCAGTGCATCCTCTTAAAAAATAAACAAATGTTACACACATTAGGTGTATAATTAGGTGCCAGACACATTGTACATTTTAAACATATTCTAACCAGATCCTGTGATTCTGGTGTAGTGTAGTTGAAAGGCAAGGAATTACAGAGGCAACACTGGTCTTGCAACGCAAGTGCTATTTTCAAAATAGATTTAAATATTTTCAGTTTTGAAAATCAGGAATGGATCTCCAAAGGCTCTGGAATACTGCTCAGTGAGGTTTTGAATAAAAGCCAAAACTCCCAAATGGGACTCCAAAATCCCCATTTGTGAAAGATGATATATTTAAAAATGCCCTTGCAGTAATGGATATAGAAATACTATCATATTTCCAAAGGAACACCCTTGTGGCCTTTCTGCCTTCCTCCTCTATAAGAAAGTCAGCCTCATGGTACAATATGTGCAAGAAAAAAAGGTTTTGTGGAAAATGATCAGAATTTCTGAAACTTTGCATGATATTTTCCAATATTTTAAAAGTAAAATAGACAAATCATTAAGAACTTGTATACATTGATAAAGGTTACACAAAAAGGAATATCAAATTGAAGATGGGTCTATGTCTCTTCCTCTAATATGTAAAACCCCTGCATTTTAAACAAGCCATTTGACTTTCCATACTTAAAAACTAAACAGTGAATATATTTATTATAGCAAGGTTACATGGTCAACTGGGAAAAATTATCTATTTTCTTTAAAATTACAAGCAACATGCCATCCAGCTCTTTTTCTAAAAAAAAAACCCAAGCCCACTCCAAACCCCACAAATTCCCCAAGTTAAAAAAGGAATTATGATCTTTTTACTGAAGACTGCAATTTTTGAAGGCCATTCCCGTGTGAGTACAGGCTCTAATCCCGCAGCCTGAGTCACGTCTCCCGGGTGGAGCCCTGTTCTGGCCAGCACAGCCTTGCCTGCTCCCCATGGCAGGCTGCAGCAGGCTCCACACATGCTCTCTGTATGGCTTCGGCACATGCTCGCCTTGCCGAGGCTCCAAAGGGATGCAGAGCTCCCAGGAGGAGGAGCTTGCTCTTGTGTCCTGCTCTCTGATGCACGTGATGAAGTTTGTTTACCTCCCTCTTGAGCTAATCTCCTCTGCAACAGAGCTAGCCTAATTTGCTGTTTGTGAAGCCCTTCATTAGCAAAACCAGGATTTCTCTGGATAAAAGAAGTATACATAAAAAAAACCAAAACCAAAACCAAAAACAAACTTCCTTTATTATTATTTGCTTCTACAAAATAGGTACAAATCCATGCTAGCATTTTTTCCATAGGGCTGGATCATGGCCTTGAGGAACCTTGTCCCTGAACACTCACGGCCTATATCAAAAGAAACATGGACTTTGTGAAGTGCAACTTTTAATGGGGTCCAGCCACAAAATCCTCAGTGTTTATGCACTGAAACAAAAGACAGCCATGCCTGGACAAAGTCTGGAAGGGAAAGCAGTTCCGATAACCTCATTTCTACATGTTATCCCATCATTCACCTATCTGAAAACAACAACAACTTCCAGGTCTTGATGCCTCAGCATCCAATTTTTTACTCTGATGGGCTTTTGCCTGCACTGGAATCTGCAGCTGGGAGGACTGGACCACGAACTAAGTCCATACAGCCAACTTTGGAGTAAGGCAAAGGCAGGAACATCTGCTGCCATCATGAACAGCTTGTTGGCTGTGTTCAGCTACAGAGGAGTGCCAAGCAACTGATCTGCTTTCCCATCTCTCTGGTTTGGCTGGGAGACTCTATGTCAATTAATCTAAACCATCCAATACACTGAGCAGTGTATATTTCCTCTGGGAAGGACTGATCACAAAGGCATTGATTTCTCCAGAAAGTGAAGATTTAAGGATCTGTCTTTGCATTCTGAGAAGCACATTCCGCAAATCACAGCATTTTTGTCTCAGTCTTTTAACTTTAGATTTACTGCCCATTTTACTGCTGTTAGATTCTTTTTAATACAATTTGGAGGGTTTTTTTCCCTGTAAATTGTAGTCATTCTAACACTAAGCCATAAATCCTACTTTCATTTGTGAAAATGGAAAAGATTTTTTTTTATTTTCTGTTGATTTCTAGTTTATTTATCCTCTCCTAAGTGTATGCTTTTTAAGGCAAAAATAGGAACCACTTGGTTAACTCATAACTTAAATATGCAGAACATTCATGCATTCCTCAAACCATCCTCAAAAGATTTTTACTAAAAGCTTAAAGATACTAGATTTAAAATACACATAATCTATAGCTTAGGTGACAGATTGCTACGTTGCTTAGGAGGATTGTTTTCCTTAATGATTTACCGCATGGACCTTTGCTAAAAGTGGAACCATTGTGTCTCCATTTTCCTATTCTCTCTACAGTGATCATGTTTATCCCCCTACCTTGCTGAAGCATTTGGAGGAATGCTAAATTAGCATATCTTTGTGCTGTGCTTTAGGTAACATACATGGAAAGGATGCCTAGCCTGTTTTACCCATCTGTATACAAACCAAATTTTCTGATGAAAACTTTATAAATGTGTGTTAAGCAGTTCTAAAATGAATATGACTTACTTCTTTCATTGATAGCTGTAAGAGAATAATGGAACTAATTTTCCTCTGTCTTCTCATCTCCAATGCTTTTTAAAGAAAATTACACAGAGACCTCAGAGTGGAATGTGTGCCAGCAGTGCACCCTTTCAGTAGTGGACATCAGCTTTTTACCAGCTTGCATGAGCAAGATAATACCCAGCAGGTCTAGGCAGAAGTTTTTTCTGTTTTCTGTAGAACCTGAAATCACATCCAAACCACCATGGCCAGTTTGGCCACACATCACAGGAGAAATACTCACAAAGTAGTGAGAGGCTACTGCAGCAGAGGCTGGGCCCAAGCCAAATGCTGCCACATCTGCTTACCCTGGACAAAAGAAGGCAGAAGAGCAACCTAACCAGTCTTCACCTACCTAAAGCAGGAATGTAGAGAAGACAAAGCCAAACTTTACTCAGAGATGAATGACAATGGGACAAGAGCCAGCAGTCACAAATTGCAACAAGAGAAACTCTGATTAGACAGAAAGACAAAATTCTTCACAGCAAGAGTGGCTCAGCACTGAAAGGGGAACCCAGAGAATGAGAAGAATTAGCACCCCTGAAGACAGTCAAAAGTGGACAGGGCTTTAAAATTAGCCCTGGTTCAAGTAAGCAGTTGGGACTAAATTGTTTCCATAAACCCCTTTCTACTTAAATTATTATGTGATTATATAATATATGACTAATAAGAAGCATTATTAATGTTCCCATTATTTGTCCTCTCCTCTCTTTCTCCCACCCCCTCCTTTCCCTAAGGGGGACATTGGCTCGCCAAGATGCACATAATTGTGTAAGAATATTCTCAGAAGCACACGCTAAGGTGTCAAGTATGAAACACTGGTGCTGGCAAAGAGCCAGGTGCCAAAATATAAACTTCTAGAGCTCAGCTGGATTTTTAACTTGTCAGATCTGTTTCATAATTGCTGTTTATCCACATTCTTTTTTGCTGACATGTATTTGCTGTCTTGCGGTCCCCGCTGATTTAGCGGGTCATTCTGTGTCTGTAAGGAATTGTATAATTAAATGTTGTGATTTAATCCCTTGAGATACATTAATGCTATTGGCCAGTAAGGTTAAGCATGGGAAAGATGACATTTTCAGGGTCTGTATTTATGCATTAGCTTTACTTGTTTAAATGAATATGTGTCTTTTTGGGCCTGTCCCCAGAGGCAAGTATATTTAAAATGAACATCATTCAGGAATATCTTAGTAGAAAAATTTACATTCCAAAATCAGAAGGCCTAAGTTTTGGAAATTAATTAAATGCACTCTCCAAAGTATGAAAACCTGGTATTAAGATGATATTCTTATTTTGAATTAGCATGTCTACCTACAGAAATGTACAGAAATATTTATCTGAAATAATTATTCCTTCATTATTGCTGCATTGCTATCCAGACATGTAATACTACTCTAGAGTCCATACATTCAAATCCAGTTTACAAAAAGATCAAAGTTCAAGTACAAATAAGTTAATCACATTGCTATACTTTAGCACAATGTCTAATGTTAAAGGTTAGGTAATAAACTGCTTTAGTTCCTCCCAGGGCTGATGGAGGATGCCTCCTCCAAAGGACTTCCAAGACTTTTCAGGCATTCCCAGCTCTCCCATTTCAGCCTAGGAAGACAGATGACTTTTTTTTGGCATCTTACAATTGCCAGATAAGTACAATTGCACTATTAACAAAGCACAAGCAGTCTCAGGAAAAAAAAAAAAAAAAAAAAGTGAAAATAAAACTGGTAGCAGTTACATTTTTTTGAAGAAATCCCAGTTAGATATTTTGCATTCAAGTTCCAGCCCAGAGGTAGGAAAACTTTTATGGCTAAATTATTAACTCCTGAAAACAGAGCTCTGTAATAGAAATGCTGACAGATGCTTTAGTAGAGCAGTGCTATTGGGCACTGCTATAGTCATCAGTTTTAATGAGAGCTGTTAATATCACCTCGATCAAAATGGTTGCCCTGGGCTGACATCTTGGGCTGTGCACAGGTGCTCTCAGCCAAAAATGTAATGAAGGTTATTACATTATCAATGAGGCACAGATGCACATCCTGTCTGAACTCAAGGTGGTGTTAGTGCCAAGCAGCGTCTCTTTCGGCAGGTCCCAGCTCTGTTTATATCAAAATGCTGTTCCAGCTCAGTGAACCCAAGCACAGCCTTCTGCTTCTCTGTGGCACCGCTAGGGAGAGAAAGAGCAACTTTTATGAATGCAAGAATGACGAACCCCTGATGTCCAGGTGGGTCACAGAAATTAAAACCAAACAATAATATAGCCTTTGAACATGGAGTTAATGCATTCAGATCTGGGCTGCTTCAGTATTTCAAAACAGTTCCTCCTTTTCCCCAAGCACAGTAACAATATTGGCTTGAGGGAAAACTCTCACATCTTTGTTCCCTCTTCTTTTCCTCACCTGAAATCTGATGTACTATTTTTTGATTTGCATGTTTTCCAAACCATGCTTTACACTTTGCTCATCAGTGCTCATGCTCACTTCACGAAACAGACCATGCAAGCAAGCCACGTGTTTGTTTTTGTAAAGCATCTCTTGGTTTTATAGTAAATATACACAACATTTTAAGGCACCTCCTGAGTAATGGGATCTATAGTGGCAGACGTGGATACTATGATGGGTTACATTTCTACTGAGATAACACCTGGACATGCAGAAGCCAACTCGAGATAAGCCAACCCATCTGCTGAGGCCATCCTTCTTCCTTTGCCCTCCTAGGACCCCAGCCTGAAGGATGCAGTAGTGCAAGAGGGATGATGTAAATGAAAAATGGCATTTCATCAGGACAATGAGCAAGTTTGTTTAGCAGAGACTGACGACTGCTCACAGATCAGCACTGGCACAGTGATGTTACTGTGCTCCCAGAACCATATGTTATACCTGGAATCACACGCAGGTAAAGGAGCCGAGCAAGCATCACAAATTCTATTTATATGAGAGACTGAGGGGGTGTGTGTGTTTGTGTGTGCAAATACATCTGTGTACATGTGTGCATGCATGCAGGAAAGAGACAGAGCTGGACAAAACAGCACTATTGCTCAGCCATTCTAAATGTAATTCCTGATAAACTGTGCCTGGAAAATGATCAGTGTTCTGCCTCCCCAATGGCTTTTCTCTTCATCTTTGTCGACTTCAGTCTTTACCAACAAATGCAATCACAGTGCTGAAGTTGAACTATTTGTGGTTTCACAGCTGTCCCTCTGTAATTCAAGGACAGACAAAGATGAACTCTCTCCACCAGACTGCATCTGGGACCCCTAGCACTGATCCAATATAAATCATAGACGGAATGGGCTCCATACCTAAATCCCTGGCACAGTATTGTGCAGGTGATACCAGTGATTCTCTGGCATTACCATCTGTGCACTAGAACCATGCTGGAAGCTGAGTCATTACAACCAGAGAACAACACGAACCATGAGTAGTGAAGGCAACTGAAGAAAAGCACAGGCTGCAGTGTGACAGCAAAAGGGAGAGACTTGTACCATACATTTAGAGGTAGTGGTTAAGACATGACCGGATCCTTCAACTCCGGTATTGGACATTGCAAGTACATGCTAAGTTCTGCTATTCCACCAAAACAATGTTTGAAAGTGATCTGACAAGTCAACCTGAAAATGCAGCAAGGCAAGAAATCAATGAGTTTGATGGTTTGAGCTTTGAAATAGAATGTCTTTAGGTGATTAT
>VYZP01056840.1:0-41836 GCA_013400635.1 Hypocryptadius cinnamomeus | reverse complement strand
CAGAGGGTGGTTGGGAACTGGAACAGGCTCCACAGGGAAGGAGTCACAGCACCAGCCTGGCAGAGTTCAAGAAGCATTTGGACAATGCTCTCAGGCACATGGTGTGGCTCTTGGGGATGGATCTGTGCAGGGCCAGGAGTTGGACTTGATGATCCTTGTGGGTCTCTTTCAACTCAGGATATTCTATCACTCTATGAAATAGTGTCCCACAGTTTTTCAGTGGATATTCTCTCCTGAAAAAGTTTTATAGAAATTAACAAAGATGTAACAACTGGAATTTGACAGAAATTATCTCAATAATACATTGCTGCCTATTTGATTTGTTCACTATAACTTTTACATACAATATTGCTAAGTCATTACCTGGTGGTGTATATAGATCTTCTGTTCAGCTCAGATTTGTAGATACTCTGTTGGAATTAAAAGTGGAAGTGATGAGGATTAAAGGTTTATCAGTGCTTCCTCACTAAGATCTTGACTACCTCAGGTTAAAACTTTTAAGTGCATTTTGAGGCAGAGTTACTGAGATGCCTGCAACATGACTAAAACATATTCTGAAGATGGATCTTTTGAATGTTCTGACCAATAATTTGAGCTTTGCAAACTCATGCCTTTAGCCCCAAGCACTGGATATTTTAAAGCAGGCTCATAATGAGTGATGGAAGTTTACCTTTTTCAGGTGACAGTTTAAACACATTGCCAATATACCTAGTTTAAATTTACTAAGCAAGTAAGCAATAAAATAAAGTCTACAGAGGTATATAAAACCAGGGTTACTTGGATTTACTGACAATAGATGCATGATGAGTATTATTAAGAGGCAATTTATGCTGTCTTTCTAATAACTCTCTGCTAAAATAGGTATTTCAGGCAGTTCTGTCAGCTTTATTCTTTTTAATTTTGGTCTAAAGATTTTTATCTGATGCGATTGTTTCCTTTGGGAATTATAAAATGCATAAATTTCTCAGGATAAGAGAGTCTCTGTGATTCATTTTGCTTGGGCTCTGCTGGTTGAGATAAAACTCCTTATCAGTGTCTGTAGTGTTGTTTTTTACTCTGAATTCTTCTCCTAAATCTTCAGTGTGATTTAAAACTACTTATAGCATAGAAAAATTTTCCTTTCTATGAGTGCAGGAGGATATAGGAAGCCTTATTCTTTTCATAGGTGGAAAGAAACAGGGTTTGAATTCCCATAATTTTGTTTGTATTACAACTAAGTTCAGCCTGTGATCATGTTGAAAAAAGCTAGAAACTAATTCTTCTGGGAAAACTTCCTGCCCTAAAACTAAATGTATATTGTTTTATCTAAATTTTCAAATGCAAGTGATTTAAGCCTTATGTCTTTTAAGTATTAAAACTGTGTTCATCCTACCCATGACAAAGATGTGTCTTGCTTGTCCAGCACAAGCAAATACACCCCCTAGTCTTTCTGGCTTTTTGCTACTGGTTCAAAAGGGCACTGTATCTCATGACTCCTGTGTCTCACTGATCAGCCTGTGTAGATGTAACTACACTTAAGACTGCCTCTAATGTCTAGAAAGACCTTACAGAAGAAAAAAGTAGAAGACTAAATCTTACTCTTTCTTGGAGATGGATGGATGGATGGATGGATGAAAGTTGATATAGATTATGGTTTAATTTCTTCTAAATTGCTGTGACTTTACAGTACTAGCCTACAGAAGCAACAAGAATCTCTGGCTGGGTTCAGTTCAGATCTTCACACACAGGGTTTTACTACAAACCCTGCCTAGCCTCCAGCTGCTGTTCCAGAAGATTCTGTTAAAGCCTGTGTCCTGCCTACCAGCCTTGTGTGGGTGTTCTGTGTGGAAGCTGAATCAGTCTCCAGGGTCTATTGGCTGTGTCTGCCTTGATTTCACAGGTAGTTCACACTCCCAGCTCTCAGGTAGACATGATTAGGTGTCCAGTGCTAGCCAAGATTCCCTTGTGCTGTCCTCCTGGTTCCTAGTTACTGTTACAAAAAGACAGTGGTCTCACAGAAGTCTCATCTCTTCTACAAGCCTGTCTGGACTCCAGAGCGTCTCAGAAGTATTAGACTTGCTCAAGTTGAGAAGCTTGAGCACATCCAGAGGAGGGCAACGAGGCTGGTGAGGGGCTTGGAACACAAGCCCTGTGAGGAACAGGTGAGGGAGCTGGGGGTGTTTAGCCTGGAGAAAAGAAGACTCAGAGGTGACTTTATCACTCTCTACAACTTCCTGGAAGGTGGCTGTAGTCAGGTGGGGGTTGGTCTCTTTCTCCAGGCAGCAACAAACAGAATGAGAGGACACAGTCTTAAGCTGCACCAGGGGAAATATAGGTTGGATGTCAGGAAGAAGTTTTTTACAGAAAGGGTGATAAAATTATGGAATGGTCTGCCCAGGGAGGTGGTGGAGTCACCATCCCTGGATGTGTTTAAGAAAAGACTGGATGTGGCACTCAGTGCCATGGTTTAGTTGAGCTGTTAGGGCATGGGTTGGACTCAATGATCTTTAAGGTCTCTTCCAACCCAGTCATTCTGTGAATTCTGTGATACTGTTTCATCTAAAAGTTGGTGTCAGAGCAGAGGGCTCTGCTCTGTTACCAAACAACCACAGCTGTCCTGTTGTCCTTTTGAAGAGGCTCATAGAGATGAAGTAGTAGCAGCCTGTTCCACCTTCAGGAAATTGCATGTAGTAAGGGATGGGATTAATTTCACCTAACTTTGCAGATGAAACACTTAGCTAGTCTACAGAAGGAGTCTAGACAACTAGCTTGGTAATATAAAAGGGGTTTTGTGATAAGGAGGTGCCTGAGCTGAGTGAGATGATGGTGCCTCTCATGGTTGAAGAGCAAACCTGGGTGGCTAATTTGAGCTGCAGCCACAGTGTACACCTACATGGTCTGCTAATGAAACCATGATTAGACTGCAGGTGTGCACTGAGGCACAGCCAGACAGAAGGACAGCCCAGAAACTCAAGTGTCCGGGGTGCTTTGTCTGTTGCTGTGTCAGGGACTGCCTGTGGGACAGCAGGGGGGAAAGAGGTGAAGCAGGCCCTGCTCCTGCCACTTAGGAGGAAACTCCTAGTAGGTACATAGGTGAGGCTTTAAGACATTTCCATTGAAGATATGAAGGTAGCCAGCCAGGTCTGAGTTCATGTCTGGGGAATCCACTATATGAGTAGGGCTACAGCCCACTAAACTATCCCCACCCTCTCTCAAGTACCCATTTATGAGCTTGATGACTATGTGAAGCCATTTTAAGTGAAATTCAATGTGCACTAGTTGCTTAAGTATTTACCCAGTTTCTTAGGGCAGGCCATGGCATATGCTAAGTTCCACATTGCTGCTTCTACACTACAGTAGTATTTATGCACATTACCCTAAATAAGGAAACTTCTCTAGAATGGTTGCATTAAGGCTACAATGTAGACATAGTTCCTTTCCAGGGAATTTCCTGTAGGTCTTGAGCAATCCTCAGAATCATCAGAGGCAAATGAAGACACTTGAAGGCATTTCCTCCCTGTAGCAGGCAGAAATTTGCCAGGGAGAGTCCTGTGGTGCTGACCCTAGGCTGGCTAACCAAGTGTGCAAGATTTTTGTCTTTGAGTACGTTTCTAATTTCATAGTTGTATGATGATCTAAAAGCTGATTCCTTTTTTGTTCTCTTTGTCATCCTGTCATCCTACTATAGATCTATATGTATAGCCACACATGCATAGCCACACAGTTATATATGCAAACTCACTGTAATGGGAACGTGGGTGGCTGCTCTCAAAGTTCTATTTGGAAAGCTAAAACTAGGCTTTTGATGTTAAAAATGGTGTACAGTGCCCAGAGCAGTGGTTCAGCTTTGCCTCCTCTCCCTGTTTGCTGGGTAACCATAGCTACTGCACTTTCCTTAGCAAGAACAGACTTGTGAGAGATTCCTTCTTGCAGAATTACTGATGTAATTGCAAATACCAGCAGAAAGCTTCTGCAATGGGAATCCAGTTTCTTCTACTGCTTCAGCCTGTTTCCTGGCATACCTGCTCAAGCCATGAGCAAAACCTGCCCCTGCTTTGCTCAATCACATACCTGTCACCCTTTAACTGGTTTTGGTTGACAGGAGCAGCTGACACCACCTGTCCCTGCTCTAAAGAAAATTACCAGTAGTTCTCCTTCTGCTGAGTATGTTGATATTTAGCCATAAATCCTAATAGATTGATTATCCTGAATTGTTTTCACCAGCTATTGGAGACGCAAGTGTTAAAAAAGTACAAGCCCCTTCATAAAAAGCATGCAAGGATTTCAGGTCTCCTGCAGACAAGGCAAGCCAGGGGGGAGAATAAATCATCACAGGCACTGTGTTACTGATGATTTGTATTCTGGTAGCACCTATTCCTTAGTCCTGAACAGACACCAAATAAAAGGTATTCCCCTGCCCCAAATGATGGATAATCTTGGCACAACAGAAGGAAAATAGCAGATGGGTATAGATACATCAGGGAATACAGTCAGCCTGGGTCAGGATAATGCCAACCTTAGCTTAGCAACTGTCTAACTTCAGTTGAATTTTTGAGGTTTTATGACTTTGGAACATTTCAATACAGAGATACTATGTGAACACTGCATTGTGCTGTCATTAAAAAAAAAAAAAAAAGACTGTTTTGTAACATTTCTAATACGTAAGGAAGGTTAGATTTCCTTTATTCTTTTAGTGATATCTATTTGCAGTGTAGTTCTTGTGTGAATATCACCAGACACCTGTGCTCAGGCAACTGAATCACAGCCCTCTTCCCTGCTAACACTGAAGATGTCTGATCAGAACCTGCAGACATGGTGTACAGCCTTCATTTGGGTAACCTCAAGTGCTGGTGTAAGAGTAGCAGCTGAAAAAATGGCTTAGTGTTGGAGGGATGCTCAGCCTGGATACATGCAGAGCCAACATTGCATTGGGGACAAAGAACTCAATATGGGAGTGGAAGAAAGCTGATTTTCACTAGCTGGGCTGAGGGGGCAGAGATCCTACACAGCATGTTCTCAGTTAAATTCTTTAGGTTACCATTTACCCAAACAGCTTGTCAGTGTGGTATTCTTGTTTGGAATGCCTCGTCAGGTGTGTCACATCAAACTGAACACTGCCATTGCGCTTTGTACCCAGTGACTCAGCTTTGCAGGAAATAGGTACAGCAGGAGCTACTCCTCAAGGGGCAGTGCTGTGGGCATTTCTGTGGCCTGTGCTGGTGTCAGCCTGGGTGCAAACCTTCTGCCTCGGCAGCAGGCAAACCCACGTGCATCTGCAGAAGAAGGGGTCAGCTCTACTGCCGGCTCTGTGCCCTCAGGGCAGGGCTCTGGTACTGATGTGCACTGTGTGTGCTGCAGGGGAATAGCCTTACACAGGATGGGTGTTTCACAGACCTCTGCCTGATGGGAGCCCAAGGTAAACCTTGGGGCTGGGACACCCAGTGATTCACCCCTGAGTCCTGCACCATCTCCTTGCAGCCCACCAAAGTGCAGGCACATTGCTTTCTCAGCATTACCCTTCTTATCCACCCTCCCATGCTCTTTATGTTCCATTTTCACACCACTTGGTTGCATTTTGTCTTAGTTCTGAGCAGTTTTGCAGGTGAACAGTGCTGTTGTACTGCCATATGCTATGTGACTGGCAGCAGTGCCTACATGAGCTGAGATCCCAAGTGTATCACTCAAGGTAAGGGAAGCAGCTTGCCATGGCTTTGTAGAGGGCCATGGAACAATAAGTCCTTGATTGAAACCTCTGGATGCTAGTTTAATGCAAGCAATGACTGGTTCATTTACAAGGAGAATGGGAGTGATGCTGCTGTTATGAAAAGTAGACGTAAGGAAGGATGTAATTTTTGTTCACAGCTGAACTTGTATGATTTTTCTAAATTGTTGCATCACCTAATTTTTTTATCTGTTTCCACTCTTGGGTAAAATAAATGCTTTCAGTAAAAAACAATTTGGTTATTTTAATGTATACTTCCTTTGCAAATAATAGGAAGAGTTAGAGAATGAAGAAGCAGTATTACTTTAGTGTGTGTAGCCTTATTATAAGCAGAGATTACCACAGAGGACTAGAACTGTCTCTATTACCATGCAGAGAAAATACAGGAGTACTAATGTCTGATTATATTTGAAGAAAGTAGTAATACTTTGGAATGAAAATCACAAAATTTGATTTTAAATTGTAGGTTTTAAAGAGCATCAGTTATTAAGAGATGTAGTGCATTGTGTCCCTTTAGTCTTGTACAGAGTATGCAAAAATCAAATTTTTGTGGTTCTATGTAGAATGTTACATGTAGTCTTTCTGGTGTTTTTATGCTATGTCACAAAATCAGTGCAACACAGTTTCAATTTTATAAAGTTGGAGTTTTTCTACAATATTTTCCTTGATACACCTGCTTTACAGAGCAAACTACTAATGAGATAGCCTTTTCCCAATATACTTCAGAAACATTAAGTTGTTGTTTGGGGTTTTTTTTTTGTTGTTTGTTTGTTTGTTTTGTTGGTTTTGCCTGTTTTGCTGAGTTTTTGAGTTTTCTTAAGTAAAAGATATTTTGATCCTTTAGCAGCAGTTTTGCTAGAATTTAACTCAGAGTAGCCTACTCAGGAAAACTCAATTTTAACACATACTTGGATTAAACTGTGAAGGATTGAAAGAGTTTACTTATCTTTAAAAAAAACCATACACCAATGTAACTATGGAAACACGCCAAATCAATTTTTAAAAATCAGAATTATTAGAATCATTTCAGTTGGAAAAGGCACTAAGATTATCGAATCCAACCATTAACCCAGCACTGCCAAGTCCACCACTAAACCGTGTCCCTCAATACCACAACTGCACATCTTTTAAACACCTCCAGGGGTGGTGATTCAGCCACTTCCTTGGCCAGCCTGTTTCAGTGCCTAAACAAAGATGCTAAAAGAACTAGGTATGCTAAATATGAATTTTTTCCTCCTGAGAATAAAAGTGTCTATTTGTTAACAGGAAGGATAAAGGGTTTTGTAACTTCCCCAAAAGCACGCAAATAGATTGCAGGAGAAGGACCTTAAAGGTGGTGAAGCAATGAAGGCACTCATAGATGTCACATAAAGCAATTCTTGTAATGGTCACTTGGAGCAGTAGCTGGGATGGAGTTAACTTAATTCTTAGTTAATTCACATGGTGCTGTGTTTCAGTTTTGTGGCTAAGGCTGTGCTGGTGTCACTTCAGTGGGTCATTGATTAGCAGTGCTTGCCCAGCCTGAAGGTTTTCTTTTTCCCACTCTGTCCACCAGTGTGGAGGTGGGGGACACAGCCAGGACAGCTGACACAAATTGGCCAAAGGGATGTTCCACACCATATAGCATCTTGCTTAATAACAAAGTGGGTAGAGAAAGAAGAAAGGACAGGGGGTGGCTTCCTACGTGGCCAGTGTTCAGAGACTGGATGGGCATTGGTCTACATATGGCAGGTTGTGACAAACTAACTTCCTTTGGTTGAGGTAGGGTTTTTTTGTTTGGTTGGTTTTTTTTGTTTTTTCTTTACCTTCTAAACAATCTGTATGTCAGCCCATAAGTTGTCTCAGTTTTGTTCTTCCTGTTTTCTTCCTCTGCCTGTCTGCAGTGCCAGAGTGAGCAAGCAGCTATGTGGGTGCTTGGCTGCTGGCCAGGGTCAGCCCACCACAGTCTTTTTTGGCACCTGATGTGGAGATTCAGGGGTTTAAGATGACAGATTTGATCAGAGTGTGCTAGACTGAGCTTACAGCTGTTAGATATTTAGCTGTTACTTGGCAGGCTAGTACTTGCTCTTCCTAGCTCTGATGATGGCATATTTGCTCCCTTACCTGCTCCATTACTGTCTCCCTTTATTGCTGTACATTGAATTCCACGACAAGTCAATACCTCCTTTCTGCTTTTGCTGCTTTGTGTTGTTTGTAATTTTGTTTTTCCTTGCCTGGGAAACCTATGATAAAAGTACGGTCCTGAGGCCAAGCCTGGTATTTGCCCTTGCATCGCTGCCTCCCAGTCTCTGGAGAACCCTGCTATGAACCAGCAGCAGTTCTTGCTCTCCTCAGCTGCTTTTTGGGGAGAGTGAAACACCTCTCCCTTTTACATGGTAGATATTTCCAGCCTTATTACAATGACCACTCAATTCCTCGAACATCCCTCCTGAACCAAATGTGGGCTGTGAACCTGATTTTGTTTTCTCAGCAGCCAGATGGTCGGGGATGTGACACAGGTCTGCCCTGAGGCAGCCAATCCCTGGGTGGCCACAGCAGGTACACCTTGAACATCAGTAGCAGTGCAAGAGGTCATGCTGGAACATGTGAGATGTGCCCATGGATAAGCCCACAACAGAGCAGCTACACCCCTGGAGGGACCGCAGCCACGGGTAAGGCTGTTTTGGAGGTTTCTTCTAAAGGACAGTGACCATGGATAAGGCTATGCCATGGTAGGTATAACCCTGAAGAGGCTGTAGCTTATGGATGAGGCTCCATTTGGAGCAGGTGCAACTTGCAGTCTGTGGATAAGGCAGCCAGGTCAGTAGTGCTGGAAATGGTCTTGGTGCTTTGTTTTGCAGTTTGCCCTGTTCTTTTGCAGCCATTAAAAGCTAACTGGTAATAAAGTCATGGTTACTTTAGTACAGTTTATGCTTGGATGAAGCTGTGAAGCTACTGCTGTAAACAAAAGCCCAATTTGTATTTTGAATTTACTGATCATATCTGATAGATAGAGGTTATCAACAGGTATTTTACATCCTCAGTTAATTCACTACCTAATGCCTGACTTGTTTCTGCCTTTGTTTAATGGATGTTTCCTTTGTTAAAATACCAAATTTTGGAAAACTAGTCCACTGTCCATTTTGTGGTTATTTGTTTCATTCACTTTTGAGTACAGTAAATCAGCTATCTCATATTTTTAAATTCCTCCAGTGGTTAATGGAGCAATGGACTCTTCCAGGATCCTCTTCACTTTGGGATACATTAGCAAGTAGTGCAAGCCAGTGGCAGAACTAAAGAACAAAATAGTCAGTGCTGAGAATCTGACACTCACACTACTAAACTTAGTGATTTTTTTTTTTCTTCACAATAGTTGTAATTTGGTCCCATGGGCTGAATGCCCATTGCATTTGGAGTGTATTGGGTACACTCCTGATCTCCATCTTCCAATTTATTTGATCTAAACCAAATAAAGTTTATGTTCCCTGAGAGTGTGTGAATGAGTAACAAGAACCAAAGCCCAGAAGGAGGAAGAATTGGGTACTTATCTTTAAAAGCTCTGCTCTCTTCTGATCCAGGCTAAAACACTAACATAGATTCAGCGTCAAAGCACTGATGTCAGGTTACAGTTCTGAATTTCTTGCTGTAGCAGTGTCCCCCTTTCTTCATTCCACATAGAGCAAATCTGTGGAGACTCAGCAACTACTTCATTGCAGAAGAGTTGGGTGCTGAGAGTTATGCTGTGATTTCCATGTGACACCACTGCAGTGTGGACCTTCCCTCCTGGCAGGACCGAGCTTTTTGAGAGTCTGTTAAAGCAGCCAATTTGTCAGTCATCATCAGATGGCCAAGCTGAATAAGCTCATGTAAATTAAAATGTTTCTAGGTGCTGAAGATTAATCGCTTCTTGGGTGACTTTAGATATCTTCAGAGTATGTGTCTTTATGCAGGTAAGTCAGTTGTGCTCTCTTTATAAAGTAGACGAAGAGGTACTTCATCAGACCTAATTTAAATGGCCACTTAAGGATCAAATGCTTTGTTACCTAAAAGTTTCACTTTTTTTGCCCCTCACTGTAAGGGTACTCTGAGCAGCCATTTAGACATACCCAAAGCTGCATGAGAAACCCACTTCTTTCTATACTTGAGTCAGACTTCAAAGATATACTTGAGGGTTGGTTTGTGTTTGGTTCTTTTTGTTGTTGTTTTTGCTGGGTTTTGTTGTGTTGTTTTGAGGGTTTTTTTGTCAGCTTGAATCACTTTTCTCATTTTCTGTGATTTTCATACCCCCTGAGCTAATGATGACTACTTTCACATGTTTTATTCAGTTCCTGGTGGTTTTGCCTCCCCCAAAATGTCTCACAAACTTATCAACCGTCACTAGTTCTCACCCCATGGTCAGATCTCCAATCTCATTTAATCTCAGGACTGCATACAGAAATACTGATGCTGGAACAAAGTTTAATTTATCTCTTGGTGGATGGTTGACAGCATTGACAGCCTGCAGCATATTACCATACTGAATTATCAAGCCCCTTAAAGGAATAATGAATGCTGCTTACACTGAATTTCTGCCAAAAACATCCCTTTGTAATGTAAATGAAAGAACACAGCAAAACAGTTAGATACACATCCCACCGCTGTGTCTGCTCAAACACATGGTGATGAAAAGGGCTGTTCCTATTCTATCTTTTTAGGCCTAACATAATGTTTACATTACTTTAGGTGCTTTATTTTTTCACTCTGGCACACCCTCAGACCTGTCGAGTATTTCCCTGCTTAAGGATAGCTATGAGTGGTGTTAGAGGGTGACAAATTTCATAGAAATGTAATACAGAAATGAATCATTATTTTCATCTGAAGCAGAACCAGGAGATGATCATTGCATTTTAGAAACAGCAAGCATCTGCAGCAGAGTGAATTGCTTGTGTCAGAGTTTGAACCAAAAAACCCATTCACATCACCCAATATTGTTACTCATGTAAGGCTGGCAATCTTTATTTTTTATCTTGTTTCCTTTGAAGAACTCATTTAATGAACACAAACATGCATCATATATTTCTTTCTCCTGTGTTTCATACAATGTTAACAGTACCTCCTATTCTTAACTTGTAGCCTCCTGCCACAAGGAAATACCACTACAAACATCACAAGCCAGCAAATGCCATTGGTTTAATGGTGTTAAGAAATAACAATGGGGCTTTGTCCTTTTCGATGTTGACATCAAGAAGAAAAATTGTCCCTTTTCTTGTTAGCCATGCATTTGTTGTAGTGTGGGGATTTTTTTTTTTTTTTTGACTATGATAATAGTGACACAAGTATATATTGTTTAGTCATTCTTAGCCTCTTGGTAAGCATCCTCCTGTCCCCTGACCAAGCTGCATCTACCCTGCAAGGAAACTGTTCCTTGCTTCCAGTCCCTAGCCTGGATCAGTCCTTTTCTTTTTTTGCCTCTCTTCAGCTCTACCTGCTGAGTCTGAATTTGGCTGTGCTCTTTTGCCCATGTCCTGGTTTGTGTTTTTCTTTGTAATGACCTCTAATGTAACAAATGTAATGTTTGACGAAGTATCTTAACAGTTTTATCCACTGTTCTGATTTAATCTGTAATTATGGTGACAATGTGGGCATTTTTAGTTTTACTTTTAGTATTTTTTAACAATGCTATTGATCAACATGTAATTTATACTCCTTTGTCCCTCCCCAAATCTTGGAATTGCCAGCTCACCTAGGTGGGTTTCTTTCTTTTGAAAAATTGTCTCCTCCCAAACACAGTTGCAAGCAACCCCCTAATTATGATGTAAGAAAGCATACAGAGTTCATACGGAGCAGTAAATCAAAAAGTACAAAGCACTCACTGTACTTAGCACATTACCAGCAATATTTTGCTGACCCACTTTGCCACATGCAAAAGGAAGTTGTTGTGCTTATTTACTCATCTCTCCATTCAGGCCAGAAGTGAGCCCGTCTGGCTGGTTCATTCAGCCCGGTCAAGCGGCGGTGTGAAAGCGTGGCAATGGCTTTCCTGAGCCGTCAAAGGCTGCTTGTATTCCAGCTGCCAGGTGGCTTCCCGCTGTAACAGCACATGTTACAGAATGAAACGGGCTAATTCTGCAAGAGTGCACGTGTTCACTCTACTCTGATAATTTTCTTCACTACATCAGATCCCTAAAGTGGACATTTCTTATGTTATTTGTTGACACATAACTCAGATTTGTCGTATCAGGAAAAGATATCCCTATCCCTTCTTAGTTCTCCTGTGTCACTAGAAGCAAAATTTCATCTCTTTAAACTTACTGCCTTGTTGAGATGGCAAGTACACTTAATGTACTGATGGCACCACAGAGATAAACAGGGAAAGGCTTTTACAGGCTCTACTAACATGTTTTCTTCAGAACAGAGGAACACAATAGCATTATGATGAGGCTGTCCTGGGGTGATCTAAGGAAATCTGTCATAGGGAATATAAAAGGGGCAACAAGATAGGTAGGGGGAAAAAATCACTCCTTTCATTCCAGAATATGTGTGTATATTCTGTGCATATTCATATAAACTGCTGACAGGGTTTCCTATGAGGATCACATTGTGTAAAGTATAACATGCTTCAGTCCCATTTCAAATCACAGACTGTGGGCCATGTCTTGCTCCTCATCACTCCAAAGCAGTTGAATTCCTCAACCCTGGCATCATCTCCCTCCAGCCTGGCCACCCTGCAGTCACACAGAGATTGGCAGGCATGGGGAAAGGCTTGCTTTAAAGTGCCATCAAAGACTAACAGGCAGGGCTGATGTGGGCCTGTGCTTTAAAGCTGTGCAGAATAGTTTAACTAAGTGAACTAACCCCAATGGTTATAAAAATCACATGAAAGCCAGCGTTGTTAGTGGTTTCAGTTTCTGGTTGTGTGTGTTTGCTTGCTTTTTTGTCTCAGTCTATGCCTCTTTGCCTTAATCACAAGCTAAAAACAGTGGGGCATCAGTGACCTAATTAAAAATGGCTTTCCTGATGAACTTCTTCCCTAGTTTATGTATTTATATAGATTTTCTACACATGATGTAAAAAGCATAATATGAAAAAGGATGAAAAGCAGGTGGTGGCAGAGTCAGGGTCTGCAATTGTCCCACTTGTGTAATTTGGTCTTGTGCCAGGCTCTGGCTGGAACTAGCTGCTGAGGAGTTTGTCGGAGATCAATGACTTTGGGCACTTTCAAATTATCCTTGATGAAGTGTATGAAATCCACAATCATCTGCTGAGAAGCAAACTGCAGAACTGCACAAACGCATATCATTTAATCTGGATGTTTTTTCAGTGGTAGGGATCCTATGACTCCCATGAATCACATCAATCTTGACGTCAGTTAGATCTTTGAAATAGCTATGCTGCACCATCACGACTACATAAATTCACACAGTCACAGAAAAACTCAGCTAAGAAAGAACGAGCGGAGTCTGTGGTCTTGAAATAGTGGTTTATTGGCAATATTTCTACCAGGGACAGCATGAGCTCCTAGTCCAGTCAAACTGAAGTGTTACTGCTTGTGCATGCTCCACTTTCAGCTGACAGAGGTGGGTCAAATTTGTGATGGCTCTGTGTTGGTACTGCTGCACTCCCATGGGATGCTCTGACTTCATGTCACCGTAAAGTGAGGCCCTTTAACCCAAGCAGAGCCGAATGGGATTCATTATTTACTATTCATTATGGATGGAGAAGGGGCTCTGCACAACTTCTGCTGTGTTTAGGTGAGGAAATAAAGCACGGCAAATGACATACCAGGGCAGTGTGATGCTCTGATCTTCTTAGAGCCTTTCATACTTCTCTGTTCATCAGAGAGCCAAAGGCTGGCTGTTCATTCAGAGACCAAGGAGGAGGCAGTTTTCTTGTTCATCTCCTTATCGTTTTGATCTTATGCATAGGAAATTCAATAGGATGTGACAGGAAGGTTAAAGCTCTGTCTCTTTCTAAAGAGATTTGTACTCTTGAGTTCTGCATACCTAGCAACAGACACTCTGAAACAAGAGTCCTCTCGGTCTCTCACTGGAAGTGTATTACATGATATGACCTGATTACAGATACTCTTCATGCCAGGGAAAGGGATGCTCACCACCAGCTCAGTTGGATGGTCTCTCTTTTCCTATGGGAGCTGGGTACTCAAAATTCAGTATTTTCAGAAAACCTCAAGCATGTGGGACTGGATCATGTCATGCAATATTTACAGCTTGAAAGTCTGATGTCTAAACCTGAGTTTGGCTAGATCTTGGCTTCCTTTATAATCAGTAGAAACAAACAATATTGTGATTTAGCTTACATATTTAAAATGCCTGTTTTAGGATGACAGGGATTATCCTCTGACGTTCCTATTTTTCCCTATTGGAAAACACAAGGAGCATTGTGTGATTAGCTCAGGCTTAACGTCTACAGGTTAGACACCTCAGGACATAAATTCCCCAAATGAGAAGCCTTCTCAGGCTTCAGAAGAATGTCGGTCTCTGTCTCTGTTTAATGACCCAGAGGAGAAAATCACACAGCTCTGGGGGAGTTGTGCCTACTCTGAGTACACTAAGTCATGCCCTACATTTGGCACAGGTGCCTCATTTAGCAATTCTGGAAGTTCAAGACAGGAGATAGTGTGTGCTGTCAGGTCAGAAATGTCCACTTAGACATTAGTTGTCAGAGGGAGTCTGTAGCACACCTTCCCAACAGAAATATGGATGCTCAGTGACAATAGGGGCAGGATCAAGTTTGTAAAGAAACACCTAAATTTATTTGTTTACACAGAGATGTATGCCAAAAGATAACAAGGGGTGTAATAGTCAATTAGATAAATGCAGCTCTGGTCAATACAGACCAGCAGCTTTCAAAGGGATTCAGCCAACCAACCAGTCACATACAGATGTAGCTGGCCTATGCCTATATGTGATAAGCAAGCACATAGTAGGTGCATCATTTCCTTGGAGACGACCTAGAGTAGCCAAAATGTCTTCATGGGGCTGGCAGCTACACCACAGGACCTCCTGAGCCTATGGAGCACCAGCACCCTTCTGCAGCAGAAGATGGATACATCAAGGGATCTCCAAAGGCACTTGGACACCTGCGTTTGGGCTTCTGCATCACACTCTCAGTTTGTATTTCTGGGAGAAGAATTTCTTGCTGGGTTCCACTGCCAAAATTACTAGCTTGCATGGTGCAGTCCAGGAGCCCTTCAGCAAAACTTAATGGCATCACCTAATCCTGTGTGAACTTCTGGCAAGTGAATGTCCTTTCTTATCAGTGATGTCAGGCAGCTGACCTGCTGATACACCGTAGACAAGCCCACTGCAGAGCAGCTGGTAGTGCCAACCTGGGTAGTGGTTCCAGTCCATCACAAGGCTGATGTAGGATTCCAGCTATAAATCAAGGGTTTCTGCACAGCAATTCATTTATACCATGTTGCATCCTAGAACTGGATCAGTTTCCTTTCAAGAAACTGGCTGGTCAGACTCTATCTGAAAGACAAGCAGAATCTTAGAGGCTTAAGGACTACACAGAGCCTGCCTCTCTGACACCTAACAGATCATCTTAAAGTAAAACACTCTTCTATTAATTTGTTTTGAAGTGACCTTTTACAGACTTGTAGTGCAAGACACTCCAATAAACAGGGCTTCAGTTAAGGTTTTCAGGTTTGTAGTCATAACCCAGCAAAAATGAGAGAATTCCACTGGCTTTACTGAGCTTAATACACTGATCTGTCACGTCTAGCATGATTTATGTGAAGTCTTTTCTTCACTGTAAATTAATTTCAGATTTCAATAGAAACAAATTTAGGCAAATATGCAACCTGACTTCTGAGTTTACAGTTAGTTAATCATTTCCAATGACACTCACTAGAGGGAAATTATGGAGAACTTCATAAATTAGATTCACCTTCTATAGCTACTACATCAAGCTTGGCATTTAGCAGTCTGGGGCATTGCTGGACTAAAAAAGAGAATTAACATTCACCATAGTCAAAAAATAAGCAAATGAGGTAACAAATCCCATTAAAATACCAGTCAGCTACAGCTACTTCATACAAAACGTTGTCATACCTGTATGATTTGAAACACTTTCCCAATGTTGGTGTCCAAATATATTTGGACCCTTGTCTGAATGTATGCAAATAATACTGTAGCTCTCAGACATTTCTGTCACATCAATGCCTTTCTACATTTCCTAAATCTACCTTTGTATGTTTAAATATCCACTGTGAATCATTTTACATTAGCTCAACTAAATTTCATTTTACCAATGTTATTTATTTTACCCTCCTCTGTCATTTATCAAAGCAGTTTTGTAGTCTACTATATCCTCTACAGACACATAATCCCTCCCAGCTTTGTATCACCTTAATATTAGGTTGGTAAGTCTCTCCACAGTTGTTAATTGACCTCTCTGGTATCCTATTCCAAGCATCCTCCCAAGATAATGATAAAGTATTACAATTACTGCATTTTTAATAATTTTTAACAGTTATCACACACAGCATTAGCTTTGAGAAAGCAATGTGGTTTCCACTTTGAAGTCCTCATAAAACCATGTCCTCATCAAAGAAAAAAACCTATGGCTTTGACTAATCTATGCTGTTTAAGATGTATATAAATATGTATAATCAGAAGTCAAGTGCTTATTTTTTATAAGCATTATGAAAGTCTGTATTTGATGCACAGTGGTTTGCAGTCCCCTAGGTCTTCTGTTGTTTTTCACCTGTGTTATGTGACAGTCAAACTACTTGATTGAAACAGATCCTCCTGGCTTTAGCACTTAGTCATCTTCCATTGTACAGGAATACTTTAGTGAACTCAAGTGCCATAAATTCACTACCTTTGCAAAAATGACTACCAGTTCTGACTGTGAGGTAATGGAATGTATTTTTTTCTAAATAAGATATGTCTTGTGGGAATCTGTTCAAGCTCTGAAATACCATCCTACAGAGCTATTTAAGGTGCCAGAGCCTCTTCATGAATCCCAACTGCATCTAGCTCACAACCGGAACCAACAATAAGCTGCAACCCTGTATTTTTTCACAGGAAAAATACATACACCTGACAAAGGGCAGATCCCCCACCACCATCAGAACAAAAATCCCAAAATGCCAGGGAAAACAAACAAACAAACAAACAAACAAAAAAACCCCACAATGACTGGCAACCTTGTGGGGAGAAAAAAATGGCACCAGCTCCTGTCTCAAGGAAAAAAAACCAAAACAAAACAAAAGGTTCACACAGCAGCTCCAGCAAAACAGATGGTGAATCTCTGGTGTTGGTCCCCTCTTCACAGCAGGTGAAGGAGATGGATTTGGTGTCCTTTTTCTCACTGGCTCAGCTTTTCCACGGTCTGGGGCTGAAATGGAGCAGGCCCCAGCCAATTCTTCTCCCACTGGTCGTTCTCTTGGATCTCAGACCAAAACCAAACCATGCAGTTCACTTTGGAAAAAAAGCCACCCAAGGATTGCTGCAGCAGCCTCTCCAGGGCCAGGGAAAGTAAAAAGAACCTTCTTGCCTAAGCTAACAAAAACGAAGCTATCTAAGCAAAAAAAAAGGACGCAGTCCGCATGGCACCCAGGGCATCCCAGGGATGCCTGGGGAATGAAGCTTTGAATAAGCCTAAGAGTCCCAAGGCTCCCCACTACCCACCTTAAAGCTACAGCAACCATTTCTGGGCATACAGCAGATGATAAGGGAATGGATTACTCATCGTAAAATCACCCCAAGACACCCATCTTGTAGGTGGGCATCATATTGATTAACCTCCAGTCATCTGGGACCTCCCTGGTCAAGCAGGACTGATGGTAAATGATGGGGAGTGGCTTGGTGAGCTCTCCCACCAGCTCACTTGACTCCTGGTTCTTTTCAGTGCTCTGAGATCCAGATCTTTTAAAAATCTACCTAAAATTCTGTTATGAGATTTGGTCGACAGCTTTGAGATTTGGCTGACAGCCTTGCTCTTCAGGTAAAACTGAGCTTTCTATAATAAGGTGCAGTTATTTGCACAAGAAATTGAGCTTTCTTCCAGAAAGATCTTTAGTTTGTGAGATTAACTGCCATGCAAACTGAAATGTCATCAAAATCTTCCCCTGATTTTTGATGCACATGCAAGGCATGCTTTTGAAGTTCCACTGTCCATAGTATAAACACAATTCCAGTGAGGGAACCTTGACAAAAGCTGTAGCAGGGGAGAGGAAGCAGAACTGGTCTATACTAGGCCTGTAGATGTTGGCCAATGGAAGTACCTGGTCAGCAGGTAGTCAAGAAAAATGTATTCCAGACATCAGAATTTCTTAAGTCAGTTCCTTCAAACTATGCCAACAACATGGGAGGAGATACTGTGGAAGCAGAAAAGAAATCCTTTCCCCCAAATGAGGTCAAAGAAGAGGGAACTCTCCAAAAATGTGATACATAAGCATGAGTGTTATAAAAGACTCTGTTCCCTCAACTGCAGCCCTAGCATCTAGTCTTACTGCTTGCCCTCTTATAACCTTTCTTGTTCCTGCTTGTTGGGGATTTTTTATTCTTTATTAAAATGATGTCCTGGCAAAAGTGAGACTGAACTACATGCATTCCTTAATATCACATATCAAAAAAATTCCAGTAGACCTTGAAAACTGGGGGTTGGGGGTGGAGGGGATGTCTTGGCTTAGGGCACCAGCTTTGATCTTGGGAGTGGGAGTAGCTGGATCCTGAGGAGGGAAGCAGCTGGCATGATGGTGACTAAGGGGTATTGGAAATGCTGAGAGGGCTGCATTGATCTCCATGAAGAGCACAGGAGGAGGAGAAATGTCTTGGCCAAGGTGGGTGATGGCGGGAGGCAGCAGGGGCATGGGCAGCAGGAGTAGACTGAGCAACGTTGCAGGCTCATGGGTCAGCCATGCAGCTGTGACTGTATCTAGGTGAGCTGCTACTGCAAATACACTTGCCTGAAACAAGGTCTGACAAACCAGGGCATTCCTAGTAATTTCTTGTGTTTGGTGTCAGTGGGTGCAGCTAACATGCTTCAAATGAACCTGAAGGAGGGTTATGTATGGGAGTGACATGAGTGCATCTAAGCATGAACACTGTGGCAACTTGACTTAAAATGATCCTTCAGTTTATAGAGTGGATAGGAAAACAAGAATATATAGGTGAAATCACCTCTACACTGATGACCCTGACATCCAGTCAAAATGTTGGTACCTGCACTTGAAACAGATGCTAAAACATTCAACACACAGCAGACAAAAAAAGGTACAACTTGGAGTGAGGGAATGTGAAAGGGAATTTATGGCAAGAGGCTGAAGAAGCTCAACCTGTTTGTTTTACCAAGAAGAGGAGTGAGATGACTTGATGATAATCCACACCTTTAGGAGTGGTCACCAGACATCACAGAATTGTCTTTAAGAAGAAGGCAGAAATCCCTGAGTGGGAACTGAAGCCTACCAACACTGGTTAGAAATTAGGACATGTTTTTAGACATGAGGGTGAGAGTAGGCACTGGAACAATGTGCTAAGCTGTCAACTCATCAGATCTTCACTCCTGGCAGTGTTTCTGTCCAAAAGGCATGTACTAGCCAAATACAAAGTACACTGTCACTGCCCCTTCAAACTGGTCCTTGAACATCATGCCAGTTCCATCCCCAAACTCGCAGGAATTTTAGAAGCAGCCAAAACTGGCTAGTTACCTCAGTATTGCCCCTTCCAGTCCTGTCTTCTCGAGTAGCTGTACACCATTTCGGGTCAACAGTTCCCATGTCTAGTGGACAGTCGGAGCTTGCTACCTGCAGGTGTCACGACCACTTCTGTCACTCAAAGCATCTCCTGCCCAAACACCCGCACCCACCTGCTCTTCTCATAAGCCTTCAGGGGACAGCGCGGTCGCCTCCGGGAACTGAAATGCCCGCGGGAGGCACCTCCTCGGAGGGGAAACTCCCGCTCACTCTCCCCTCGAGCACGGCCTGCCCGGTGCCGGGGCGGCAGCGGGCGGGCCCTCAGGCGCCCCGCCCNCGCGGTCCCGGCGGCCGAGCAGGGACGGGCGGACCCAAGCTCGGCCGAACCGAACCGAGCCGAGCCGCACCGCGGTCCGGGCGGCCCCGCTCCCGCTGCTCTGCGGCACTCGCGGGTCCGGGCTGCTGCCGGCGGCACCTGCCAGCGCCCGGAGCGGCTGGGGTAACCCAGCGCTGCATCTCCGCTAAGGACGAGCCGGGTTTTATCTCCCCACACCATCCCCCTGTCGTTATTGGGGGAAAATCGAGGCCTTGGTGTCGTTGACATTCCCGTTGCTGCTGTTTCCAGGGAAGGCTGTGTTTTAAATTAAATGGAGCATTTAACGTGGCCTCTTCATTAAACAGGATAAAAATCTGAATATTCGATCCTATGTGGTAATGGAATTGTGACTCCTCGGTGGGTGTGACGAATTTTCAGAGCGAGTTTCTCTTCTTCAGGGAGCTTTGCAAATGCCGAGCTTAAAGAAATAAAGTGTTCTTTTGACAATAATTTTATTTGAGTTAGAATACCATGTAGGGTGGAGCAGCTGGGTCTTTTTTTACGTTGCTAGATATATCGTGTTTTGGTTCAGAGACCAAACAAAATTAAGTAAGCCTAAGTGTCTTTCCCTTTTCTGCTTGTTACATGGTGATACTAGTGCTGGATAACCGAGTGTTAAGGGGTGTGTCTTGTTCAAGCAGCTGTGTTTTGACTGCAGGTATGGTCAAAGCTGGGTTTGTGAAAGGAGGAAGGAACATAGTTGTTTGTCATTAATGTACACTTGATAAGCCATGGATGGACAATAAGAACGGCAAATCCAGAGAGCTTCCTCTTTTAAGTTTGACTTTAACCTATTACATGTGTATTGCAAGGAGTAGAATGGAAATTTTTCAGTAACTATTTTCCACAGGGTGCAATAGTAGCAATTAAGTCTATGTACATGACTCTTTTTTTTTTTTAAATATGATTTCCTCCTCAAAATTGGTGGTGTCTCTGCATTTTCAAGTTCAGTTACTTATTTCACCTTGTATTAGCACTTGCCAGATTCCTTTGAAGTCTTGCATTTGGAAATGACAATAATACCGTTGATTTAGCTCAAATTCAACCTCGTTGGAAGACCAATTCGTAGTCTTGCTTTTGTATTTTAGATTAATTTTTTAAACTTAGTTTTAAAGTGTGTTGTGTAAGTATTGAGCAGGGAAATTTTCAGTCTTTGACCAAACAGTAGACAAATATGTACACTTACATTTGTTTACATTGCTGAAATCCATAAGGAGAAGTAATTAATATTATACAAGTATACTATTTAGGGGGTTTGTGTATGATGATTATCTGCTTTCTAACTGTTACAGAGTTGTGATGGAACTGAGCTGACAGCCAAGCCAAAGAGAAGCTTCTACGCTGCAAGAGATTTATACAAGTACCGACACCAGTATCCAGTAAGAACATTTTATGGTTTAAAATTGCCTTTTCAGTAAAAAAACATTCTTAAACCTTTGTGTTGAACAATAAGTACAAGAAATTGGAACCAAAAAGCTGATAAACAAACCAAAAAGCTGAGGCACAACATATGCGAGTGGGAGAGAAATAATGTCTTTTCATCCCGGGCAAACATGCAAGCACGTGATATGTGTACGCCTGGGAACTGTGGTAGGAGCCCAGGAAAAGGCTTGTGCCTTGGATATCAAAGATGATAGATCACAGAGTTTGCCTGACTGATTATCTGTCTCTCAAGTTCCTTGAGGCTGAAGGGGGAAGGTGCTGCTATGCTTGCTGCCTCCTCAGTAGGAGAAGGTACCAACCAGAAAAAATTTTCAGATCCTTAAACTGAGTCTTTAAGTGCATGAGTAGAACTCTGTGGTTCCTAAAACTCTGAAATCTTTTGCCCTTAAATTATTCAAAGAGCCCAATATCACTTTCTGGATAGTCTTGGTAGGTTTTTGTAGGCTGATAATGCCCTATTTCCTTTCTTTTAGCAGAACTTTAAAGATCTTCGGTATCAAAATGACTTGTGCAATCTCCGGTTTTACAAAAATAAAATCCCCTTTAAACCTGATGGTGAGTAACCGGTGACAATAACGGTGATAACAAAAGCATGCTCACTAATGATAGCAGCAAATTGAAACAGTGGTGATAATTGAAGCAAATTAAAGGTGTCTAGTAATATATTGTAGAACATGAACCTCCCATGTTGGAGTAGCACATGGATAACATTAGAGCAGTTTGTGCTTGAAACAGAGTTAGCTTTCACTCTAGGAAGGTGGTGCTTTTCTTAGACATTATCAGCATGAAGTAGTGCAAGGCGTTGTTAGTACCACTGTTTGTGCCGGTACTTTTTATTAAATAAAGATAAAGTTCTTCCAGAACATTGCACAAACTTGCTGTTTGAATAGGAGTGGCAGTGATCTATGGGTGTTATCCCTAGAACTGTGTAAGGGGAAAAAAATGTGCTTTAATCTTGTGTGAGATTATTGTAATACCAATAATAAAGCCATTTCTCAGTGTCCCTAGTGGTTCTGGTAGTGGAGCAGGAACCTCATATGCAGCATTCTGCACAAACACAGGAGAAGCTGAAAGATGACAAGCCCTACTCTAGAGAGTTTGCAGTTGACGTATGAGACAATAGGATAGCAGACAGATGGGGAAGCAGGAGGAGGCAATAAAGCAGTCTTGGTTAGGGTGATAGACAGGAATCTCAGCACATGAGAGCTTAGCCATTAGCAAAAAAGACAAACTGAAGGGCAAAAATAAGATTTTCTGAGTTTTAAAAGGATTATGACAAGGTTACTTTGAAGGTATTTGCCAAAGGATCCTCTCAGCATGAGAGTGGCTTGGTAGGAAATAGTGAAGTGCATGTTGGAGTGCAGAAGGAATGAGATGTGTAGGCTGTCTCTGAGGCAGGATCCTGTTGGAAGCAGGATCAGTCTCATAGCAACAAATGGGTTCTGATAAGGTAGTGAGGGACAGGTCACGAAGGCTTTGGAAGTGAAGGTGTATTGGTTTTGTTTGATGTTACAGAGCAGGGTTTCACAGTGGAAGAATGCAAAGCAAAAAAAACGGGTCAGTATAAAAAAATAACAGTCTAGAAAGATGGTCTTCCCAGCATTCAGGGTAGCAGCATTCAGCAACATTCAGAGTAGGTGTAAGCATGACAAGAAAGCACTTTTCAAGGTCAGGAAAAAAAAAGTTGAGATGCAAAGTGTGAGAGTTCAGATAGGAGGCTGGATGGAAGGGAATGTTACACAGAAGGTTGTAAAAATGTACACACAGGAAAGTTGAAGATGAGAACTGTTTGTAGACAAGATAGCAGTAATACCCTTAGCAAGTGAGAAGATAACTCAGGTTGTGAAAGAAAGATAAGACTTTTGCTTTAACCAACTTGTGCTTTATCTAGACACCCATAGGCAGATGCTTTTAGTCAGTTTTAGCTTGACTGCAAGAAGAGGTGGGTCTGGGAATTGACAGTAAAGAAGTAGCAGATTTGGGAGACATTACACAGAGAACAGATATGGAAAGAAAGCTAAGGGCAGTGAGGTCTGTGTGAACCTGGGGACCATATGGCTCTGAAACTAAAAGACAGAAGAGGTTGTGGGGAAGAACTCCTTTAAAGTGCAAAATGAAGGAGCAGTTCAGGAGGGTTAGCTATAAGAAGAGATAGTCATGAAAGCTGTAGGAGGGCTTCCCTCCCAAAAATTGTAAAGAATTACATTTCTCTTAGTATTCTAGGAGAAAATCACAGTTAGTACTGTCAAAGGTAGCTGATAAGCCATGGAGGCTGACGTGTTGTTGGCTGAGAGCTCTGGTTATGCAGAAGTTTGTATTGAGAATGGAAAAGAGTAACCACCACCTTGACCCAAGTCTGTGGATCTGTGAGAGCGTTCAGGGGGAGTCTTAGCTACCA
The DNA here is from genome assembly GCA_013400635.1 of Hypocryptadius cinnamomeus. Classification (NCBI taxonomy): domain Eukaryota; kingdom Metazoa; phylum Chordata; class Aves; order Passeriformes; family Zosteropidae; genus Hypocryptadius; species Hypocryptadius cinnamomeus. The sequence goes on along the minus strand of VYZP01056840.1, from coordinate 18,294 downwards.
GGTTAAGGACTGAAATACTGGAGAATGTTGTTTTAAAAAACCCAAAACATTTCTAGTGCAATATTAGATCTGAAGTTTAGTTCCATGGCCTACAGACTTAGCTTGTGGCTCTGGATCAGAGCTGGCCTGCTTGTCTCTCTGCCCTGGGACTGAGCAGCAAGTTTTCCAATACTTGAAATAAAGGTTGGATACAATGCAGTGATGGTGAAGGTCCTCTTTCCAAGGTCCTTTTCCAGCTTTGCCTACACTGGAAACCCCATGTACTTAGCAGCCCCTTAGACTAGCTGCTTTCTTCACTTCTTAAATAAAAGTATCAAATGTGTCCTCCTTTGCCAGTGAGACCCAAATGGATATTTTCACTGGGCTAAAAGGCATCTTAAATGTATAGTAGGAGACTATATACATGGGGCTTTGGATTTTTTGGGTTGCTTCTGTGCTGTTTGACTTTGGGAGATGTTGTGCAGCAGCACTGAAACTGTTGTTGGTTTCAGAATAGAAACAGATGAACACAGTGCTCATTCATGGAAAGATACTGTACAGCTTTGGGAAAAAGGATTATCCTTTTCTGTACTTTGTATATCTGTGTAGTACCTGGAAAAATGCCCTGGCCTGTGACAGAATTTTCATGAGCACAGTCTGTGTTGTGCTTGGCCACTATTAATTGAGAAAGACTTGCCAATCATAATGGTATTTGTAGCTGTAGAGATCCCTGGTATGGGAGATTTCCTGAAGAGTTGAGGCTTTGTTCTATGAAGGTAGGATGGATGGAGGGATAGAGGGAGGGATAGATGGATAGTTGCAGAGATTTGTCTTGTGAAAGCAATGACAGGTGATTCACAGTGCAGTGTTTTATGGGAGAAGTTTGTTAATTCCCAGACAGTGTGATAAAGGGGTCCATGACATGAGAACTCTTGGATATATTTTACATAGGTTGCTGCCACATACCTTCACTTGTTGATAACCCAGTATAAGTCAGTTGGTTTTGTTTATATTGACATTTCATAAGTACCTTATTTTTTAATTAAGTTTTAATAACTAAATTAGTTTTGAATTAAAATTAATTTATTTATGGCTGCAATAGACCTTATTTCACATAGTATATGAAAGACAATTAAAGTATCTGTTCTATCATTATTTTAACATGCATATTCTTTATGTAGCTGAGTGCTGGTTTTGATGGCTACCTAACAGTTTTTCAAATTATTTTTGTGCAGGGGTTTATATTGAAGAAGTCCTAAATAAATGGAAAGGAGACTATGAAAAACTGGAACATAACCACACTTACATACAGTGGTTGGTCAATTATTACCTATTTCTGTTTCAAAGCATTAATTTGATTAAGTGTTCTTATACTGAGCCATAATGCACGTCTTCTTTCAACAGGCTTTTTCCACTAAGGGAACAAGGTCTGAACTTCTATGCTAAAGAATTAACTACGTATGAAATTGAGGTAATTCAAATTGAGCTCCACACAAACCATCACAGTAATTTTAATACATAACTGCTTTTTGTTATGTTGAGTTGTCTTATATGATGTAGAAGTACTTGCTTTAGTGCCATTAAGAATTCTGGACATATTCTTTGTCCATTAGGAATTCAAGAAAACAAAAGAAGCCATTAGAAGATTCCTTTTGGCTTACAAAATGATGTTGGAGTTTTTTGGAATAAAACTAATTGATAAAACTGGAAATGTAGCACGAGCTGCTAACTGGCAAGAAAGATTTCAGCATTTGAATGAGTAAGTAATGACATGCACTTCACTTGCTAGAATTGCTATAGAATCTCTGTATCCTTTTGTTTTCTAGAGAAAGCAAAGAGATTTTTCCCAAAGACTGCCAGGAAAAAAAGGGGGAAATAAATAGTTGATGTCTAGTTTGTACCTCTTTCTATATGTTCCTCCTTCCCGTTTTTTTGATTGTTCTTCTCACTCATTGCCAGTTGGACTGACATCATTAATTTCTTGAAAATGCAACTTTAGATGGTACTGAAAAAGATCACAGCTCCAAACTAATTTGTCATGGTACTGAATTTGTTTTCACCCAATCCCAAAGTGCTGCTTCTCACTTAGGAAAAAACAAGTGGCTTATCTTTGTATTTATATTTCTTTTTGAGAAAGATTAAATTCTCCACATGTATGAAGGTTAAGTAACAAGATTTCCTTCCCTCCTCAAAACATGAAATACTTTGTATTTAAGTATTTTTAATTGAATGCTGACCTGGAAAGATTTAAACATGTTATGTCAAGCCTTGACCCAATGTTCAGCAAATTATATCAGTTGCTTTACATTGGTATTGTGTGGATCCTAAGTTTGCACTGAATTTTGTCCCATACAGATTAATTGTACCAAAACCTCTTTTCAGCTCTTGTGCTCACCTTCCTAATATCTGTGACCTTAGAGCTGCAGGATGTTTTCTTGCAGCATTTTGTTCTCCTGTCATGATAAAAGCTTGTAGGTACAATTGCTGATGGATTCCAAGTGAATAGTGGGAATAATTTGTTAATAATTTTACATAAACATTATATGAGCCAGTATGGGTGTGGGCTCAGACTCAGGCCACAGATAAAACAGGTTTTCAGGAAGCCCAAATGTTACTGCATGCTTTCACTCCCTTTCACTCTTTCAAGTGAGTAGCTTCAGTTTTAAGTCAGGATTTGGGACTCTCTTTACCTAATTTTATCCATCTGAAATTCAAACTTGAAAGTTTTACTGCATACTAAGGTGTGCTTCACAAGGGAAAGACCTTTTCCCAAGCACTTGCAGAAGACAATTATTTAATTTTCTCTTTGATATTTCCTACATCAGTGGGACTTACTCTCCTGAGGTGCCTGTTTTTCCCCCAGCACTGACTGTATCAGTAGTGCAGCTGCTAGTCTGGACTGGAGACCCAGCTTTTAAATAACTTGAGTGAAGTGCAATGAGCCCTGTTCCATAGCTGCACTATAAATACACTACAAACCCTTTCCTTTACAAACCGACTGTCTTTTCTCCCCAGAAGAACAGCATAGAATAATTCAGGTTGGGAAAAAACCTCTGAGATCACTGAGTCCAATATTTGACCAAACACCACCATATCAACTAAACCATAGCACTGAGTGCCACATCTTGTCTTTCGAACACTTCCTGGGATGGTGATTCCACCAGTTCCCTGGGCAGCCTGTTCCAATGCTTAACCACTCTTTCAGGGAAGACATTTTTCCTAATGCCCAACCTGAACCTCCACTTGGTGCAACCTGAGGCTATTTCCCCTTGTCCTGTCACTTGTTACCTTGGACAAGAAACCACCCCCCCCTTGCCACAGCCTCCTTTCAGGCAATTGTACAGAGCAATAAGGTCTCCCCTGAGCCTTTGTTGCTCCAGAATAAAGAACCCCATTACCTTTAGCTGCTCCTCATAGGACTTACAGGTTCCAGACCCTTCACCAGCTTTGTTGCCCTCTCATACAGGAGAAGGAATCAAAATCAGTACGTTTGATTTTATTTGCTCTCAGCTCTCTCCCCCAGTGCTTTTTCCAAACACTAATGTTCACTCACAACATCCTAGCAAAGGAGGTGCTAGTAAGCTTCAGCAGCTTTGAGAAAAGATAGGAAGTCTGAAATACATATCTGAAGTGATAAAAAGGACTGAGGAATTGCAGTTCCAATTCTGTATTTGTAAAGTGGTTTGTTTTTTTCTGATTCAATAGATTTTTTTTTACCCATTTCTTTCAAAGGTCTCAACATAATTACTTGAGAATCACTCGAATTCTGAAAAGTCTTGGTGAGCTTGGATATGAGAGTTTCAAATCTCCACTGGTAAAATTTATTCTACATGAAGCTCTTGTGGAAGATACCATTCCCAACATTAAGCAAAGTGCTCTAGAATATTTTGTGTATACTATTAGAGACAGAAGAGAAAGGAGGAAACTACTGAGATTTGCCCAGCAACATTATACACCCTCAGAGCATTTTATCTGGGGACCCCCAAGAAAACAGAAGTCAGAGGGAAGCAAAGCAAATAAAAAGCCAGCATCTCCAGTTTCTATTCCCAATAATCATATTTCTAAGCATAAGAAACCAAAAGAGCCTAAGAATACTTCGGCAAGTGGAAGCTCAGCTGGTAAAAAAACTGAAGAAAGAAAGGTAGAATTCACAAAAAATGGGGAAGAAAATGATCAGGATGAACAGGAAGTGAACTGTGATGCTGTTAGGCAAAACAACAGTGAAAAGAGCAGTGACACTGATAGCAGTCAACTTTCAAAATCAGAAGAAATTCATGATAATTCAGAAAGAAAGGAGGACTCTTCTTATTCCAAAAAAGATGATGAAAATCTGAACAATGACTGTGGAAATCACCCAGGCGTTATAGAGGAAGGTTTATGTAACACTGAGAGTTCTTCAAATGACCCATTGGCAGATCTACAAGATAACCTTGATAAGGATACACTTTCAGGGGGGACCACCACAAAAACTAAGGATGAGCTCAAACCATGAGTCTGAGATTTAAAAAATCTTTGTTTCACTTCGAATGAAGCAAATTATTCATTGCTTCTTAATTTTGGTTGAAATTTCCATCTAATGTTAGTTTACAAGGCTATGCTTGTTGCAAATGCATCAGATTAGGCTTCTGTTAGGTTAATGAGTTTTGGTTTTTTCAACCTCACTTTATCAGCACTCAGCCAGGTGTGTCTCTTTAAAACAATTGTGCATATTGAAAGCTAAGAAATTCATTATCTTTTCCAGACAGATTGCACAGAAAAGCTTATCTACTTTTTAAAATTCATCCAGTATTGAAAAAAAAAAAAAAAAAGTAACAACTAAAATGCCTTGGACCATCAAAATTTTAAAGTTTCCTTTAAGTTTGCTTTTAAGTTTTGTTTTCCATTTAGGAAATTCCTAGAAATTATTTCAAAATTATTTCAAATTATTTCAAAACCACAGTTTTTTTACCCTAGTGGTTATTTTTTTAGGAACTATGGTCATGATTAATAGCGGTATTTGCACAGTATCTTTTAGCTTAGATTAGCATCTTTGTTGGAGGCACTTAACAATGGATAGCATATATCATGTCCTGTACAGCTGGGAATCACTGTACATTGAATAAAAGTTTTAGCTTACAAATCCTTACAAAGTTTTAACTTATGAATCAAATTTAACTTACAAAGCTGAATCCACAGGTTTTGGATACAAGGGGCGTTGCACTTTAGACTTCTTTTAGTCCCTGTTAAATTCTCCCTTCTCTTGACTCATTTGTTACAACTAATCTGGGGAGAGGGATCTCTTTGGTCTCTCAAATTTGGTCTCAGTTTGAAAGCTCTCTGTTACTCAGCTGTAGTAAGACAACTCCCCCAGCTGGGTTCAGCACCTGGAAAGCCTCTGGACAGCTGAAAAGCAGTCTCTTTACCACAGAGCACTGCCTAATCAGCAAAGCCATCAGAGAAAAGGGAACCAGCTGTGGCAAGTTGGGTCTTACTTGAACTTCAGTGTTTCCTGGACAGTTTTGGGTAGAATCTGCACAATGCAGTCACATGTTGCTGGTCTCAGAGACAAAGGCAGTCCTGATACTTCTTTCCAGATGTCTGTTCCCTCTCTTTGCCCTCTATCATAAGTCTCTCACAGTTTTATGTTACTTTGATAAGCAATGTAAACTTAAGGCAGGCCAGTCTGTTGGCTGGGCTGGAGCCCAGCAAGTAGGAATTTCACTAAGATCTTTCCCAGCTTCTACCAAAGAACTGTCTGCTCTCTCTGAGTAGCTGCTTCTGATTTTCTGCTGTTCAAGTCAAATGGTAGTACCCAGCAAATTAGTTGTGCAGAATATGAATTAAAAATAATGCAGGTGAAAGGTGCACTTCCTACAGTTCTAAAATACTCTAAAACTTCTGTATGTATTTTCTGTTTAAAAGTGTACATATTATCCACTGCCTTTAATGTATTTCTGATTACATGTTACAAGGCAAGAGGCTGACTACAGTTTGAGTGTCAAAATGCTACAGGACTTTATTCAGATCTTATGACTCTAAATGATGAAGTTTTCAGGGGTTTCAGAGCATAGACAAAATGTCTTCTATTCTGTTTTGCTAATGCCCATCATGGCAGTGCATCATCCATTTTTTTCTCCAGGTAGCGTTGGTTCTTGGGGTCAAATAGAGTGGCAGTTAGGGATCTTGGCACCTATGGAAAAGGATCAGGCTCTTTCCATCCTAAAGAAGCAGAGAAGAAGGAAGATGAATTTCTCCTTCTGTGGTGACTTGTGAGGAAAGGAACTTACATACCTGGATTTTTCTTTAGGGTAACCTGGATCATTCAAGTAGGCATTAAGTCTGTCTGAGCAGAAATGCCCTAAAGAATTCCAGCCACCACCTTTTTAAGGCCAGAAAGATCCTGAGAAACCTTTCACAATTCTCTGGACATGAACTGGGATCCCCTTGTTCGTGTTCACCTCTGACCTTCAGAAAAGAAGGGAAGAAAGTACTGTGATAAAACTGGTCTGTTTAGTAAAGGACTCTTCCCCTCCCCATATGCAAAGGGAGGACACTTCATTTTCTGCCTATGACTTCTTCAGTCTTGAGTGCCTAACTCTGCAAACTTCATAGAGTTGTTCTTACGTAGTTATTTTTTGAGTATTATAGGGAAAATGGATACCTTGTGTATAGGGAACATAACTATAGCATAAGAAGCTATACAGAGCCTTTAGTTTACAAACTTTAGTATTAATTTTAAACACTTTACAGAAAATGTGGAGTATTGACGTGAAATAAGGGATGATAGAGGTGTTATAATATTTATAGTGTAATTTGATTGAACATCAATGACCTCAGGAGATCTTTTGTCTACTGAATAAAAAAAAAGAGAACTCTTGCCCTGATTTTAAACAAAGTTCTTGGGATGTGCATCCAGAAGATTAGTCTGCAGTATTCCATTATCATGACATATCTCTCACTTAAACATGCTTACTGGTTCAATGTTCATAATTAAGTACTTAAAATACTTTTAATCTGACTGAGCTGTCTGCATTAAGGGGCCAAGGTATCTGAAAATATTGTCAAGAACTTCGGTGCTTACACCTGTATTAACTCTGCGATATTTTTCTTTTTTTTAATCTGCAACTCAATATATTTCTCTCAGTTTTCATAGAAGAGTAGTGGCATATCATTTGCCTACAAAGACCTATGGGGACTATGTAAGTGGGGGGTTTTTGTGTCAGGTGGGCTCCTGCATTCTCTAATCCTTGTTTTACAGCTTTATTAACAGAATTACTCCCATGGGACACTTCACCTCTAACTAACAAATTCTGCTCTATGTAAAACATGACAATTTATCATTCTTTTCATAGAGGAATTGTTTCTTCTGATTTTGCAAGTACTTAAAAGAAGGATTTATTGCAGGGCAATCCTACAGCGTAGCGTCCCATTGAGATTTGTGAGGATCAGGTGGGTGCACTGTATGCATTTTTGTTACAGAATCATGGCCTTAGCAACCAGAAGCACCCTGTGCTTGAAGTTTGTAAGTATTGGTTTTCAGGTTTACAGTATATATACAGTATATATGTGTGTTGAAATGACTGTATTCTCATAGATGCCAGTACATAGTTGGTTAACCATTGCTTCAGTAGCTGAGGGTATGCAAAGAAAGTCAAGTCATTTGCTTACTGTTAAATTTCTTTTTGTCTTGCTATATGCTTAAGTATTCAGGGATTTCTGTGTACTTACTACAATAGTGTATTTTGGCCCAGTGTTAGACTAGAATCTGAGCTGTTCATATGTTAGTTGAACAGAACCTTCCATATGAAGGTTCTTCCCAAGTAAGTACATCTGAGTAGCCTCTGGTACTGTTAAGTGGGATCGTGTGTACGTGCACATACCTGTGAGTTTGATTTTAAGGATCTTATGGTGAGGGGATATGAATGTGGAACTTGGAGTACACAGATGAGTACACACAAGGCAATCATACAAAATGCAAAAATGCAGCACTTTAAGGTTACAGCGCTGTGCCCCACTGTGCCAGACACAAGTGTGCCTCGGTGCCTGATACTGTGTTGGTGTAGAGACTGAAGGCTTGGGTACATGAGGTGTGCAGCACAGACCATTCAGAGCAGAAGAGTAGTTACATCTGTCCACGTATCTAGGAGCACGTCTGAGGTCTTTGTGTTCATGTGTTGCTCAAATAAAATCTTGAAGGATGCTAAAAATAAGTGCAATAATCCTTTGAGAGCTGTTCCCTGGCTTGGGTCAGCTCCTCAGTTTCCTGCTCTAAGATTGCAGCACTCTAATGTATTAGGTATTTGTATAATCATTGTTAATATTTCATGTAACCTAGTGTAAACCTCCCTGAACTGTTCCAGGATAATTCTATTAATCTGCAGTTGCATATATCTGTACTATAAACAGAAGGTTTACAGACCTTAAAAGCTTTGTACAATATTGATGGATGATCCAATGAGGTAAGACAAGTGACATTTACTGGATTTAAACAGAAAACAGCTCTTGTTTGTTTTTAAATAAAATTTATGTCTACCTGTTTAATTGAGAGGTTATTTTACCCCTTTTTTCTTCTGACTGTTGTGATGGTACTGATCACAATTTATAGTTATATATGTTTAGGTGAAAATGTCTTTTTTTTACACCACACTTTTGCAGGAAACATATCATATTGAATTTCCGTGACAAAAGCTGTATTTATTAATAAGGTGCAAGTATGTGAAGCAAGTTTTGCCATTAATAAAAGTGTGACAGTATCATGCTGATGATGTATGTTGTCCTCAGAATTGCCAGTGGGGATCAGAACCACAGATGTTTCTAGTCTTGTGTCCTGCCTCCAGTGCTGGCCACCAAAAGATGCTGTGAAACAAAGAAGTTATACAGTGACCCCATTTTTCTCCAGGAATTTTTTGGTTTTGAACTCGTGGTTTCTTTCAGCCTCTTCAGTCTCTTGTGGCTGTGAGTTCCATGTTTTAATAATGGTTTGTGTGGAGAAGGTGATCTTTTATTTGTCTCAGATCTGTTTATTAAAGAATTGCTACTGCATTTGAACACAGTACTAAAAGTACTGTAAGATGAAGAGTAATCACTTCAAATCAGTTTTTAAATGCCATGGGAGATTCTAATGACAAAATACCTGTTTAGGCAGAAAATGTCCCATGTTTTTTCTGGTTTTAGGCAGGAACTTGTCCTAAGTTGAAGACAATGCTACCTTACTTATTCCTTCTGAATACATATTTGCACATTAATCCTTTTGTAGACTAGGGCTAAAAGTGTAAATTAAGTGTTAAAAGTCAGATTCCAACTGCAGAACATGGTTGATTTATTTTTTTCTTGCCTGCGTAAAAGCAAAATCAGTCAAATGGAAAACCTATTCCTAGCCCACATATGAGTGAGCTACCTCTGGATTTGGAGCAACCAGCATCAATGAATCTAACATTGTGATCATGTGGAAGATGGAAATCATTCCACATTTTGGTAATTTGTTTTGATACTTGTTCACAGTTCCAATTGTAATTGGAATAACTGGTCAAAAGGTATTTTTTATGGCTGTCAGAGTCTGAAAATGGGTCAAAAAAGACCTAAGCAGATACAGCCCCCCTCAATTCGCATTATGGTCAACACCACAGATTCACTATTTACAGATATTTAGATGCAGTGCATTCTCCAAGGGGAGTGCACATTGTGTCTCTGTAGTATCTTTGTGCTCAGTATTGGCTATGAACTGTTTCTTTTCTTGAAAGCTGTGTTCCCTTTTCAGCCCTTGTTCTTAAGTACACTTAGTTAAGACCTTTGCTGAAAGCAAGAATTTACTTTAAAGAATAGGTTTATTACATGCTGTAAGTAATGGACTACTAAAATGTAGTTCAAAAGCTATAGAGATCAATCCAATAGAGACCTCATTTCTTCTTGGAAATGTGGCTCTTTAATTCTACCACGCTTACAAGTTCAGTGGTGTATTCATCAACTAAAGTTTAATGTGAAATATACTGAATGTACTTACTACTGTGGCTAACCATGTGAAAATTATTGTTTGCAGCGAAAAAGGTTATGGCACTTATATTTTTGGGATCTGCTGAAGCATGTTTGCTAATCATTAGTTGCTCTTTTTTTTTCCCTGTGTTTTAAGGTATTCCACGGTTGTTTGCCCTTTATGCAGTTTGATTTTGGCAACAGATGATTAAGAGTAGTTTTGCACTGATAAAATTTGAAAAGACCATAGACTTCATTGTTGAAATGTATTCTAAGAAAAAAGTGCAGAAAAAAGAAAAAACCCCAAAGCCCAACAATTTTTACTTGCAAAATGGAACAGCTCTATGTCAGTTTTTATGAATGGTCCTGCTCTCTTCTCTGTATTCCTTTGCAGTGTTTAATTACAGAATGCCGTGCATGTTTGGTAGTACCAATACCATGTGTATGTGGTAGGAGTGGTAACCAGTTTCTGGATTTGTAATGCACTATAAAGAGATATTTTATAATTCTGTATCTGTATGGCAGTGTTATGCCAAAAAAATTGTATAAACATAAAAAGCAATAGTTTATGTTGCTTACTGCTATATTTTAAATCATTTGTAAAATGAAATACTGAGATTTCCTTTCAGGTAAATATATTTTTAATAACAGCAGCCAAAAACTCTGAACTAATAAAGCTTCTTCATTTAACAGCATTGTTTTAGGAACATGTACAAATATTGTGTAGCTCTAATGATGTGCAATTGCTGTTTGGCGCTTGTTTGTAAAGTCTTCTGTAAATATATTAACACTTAAAAGTAGGGGATTAAAGGCTCTGGTCCTCCTTTTTTGTTGTCAGTGGCAAAATGACCATGGATAGTAGAGGAATGAGGGAAGGCCCAGAGTCAGCTTTTCTAAAAGTCCATGGTTAGTTTTTTAAATAAGAAAAATGTATACTATCAAAACACTGTTAACATTAAAGAGTAAAATATCCACTATGATCATGCAGGCATAAACTGTCTGGAGCAGTGTCAAAACCAGGCTACTGCTGCTTAAATGTAGCAGGGAAACATTTAGCCTGCTGGTTTTTTTATCCTGTGCTGAAGCTGTAGGATTGGGTGGCTTCAGTTCTGGTTTTGCAGTAAGCTGTTAGTCACATGGTGTGACTGTAGATGTATAAAGCTCTATAAAGGCCCCAGCAGATTTGTGAAGGGTTTCCTAATCTCACATGTTTCTTCTTAAAGAGGAGAAACATGTTCTCCTCACACTGAAGGAGGACTTCCCATGTGGTCTGTGTCTCAAATCAAGCTTGGTGTTAAGATGGCTCTATAAACCTACTTCTGTGTTGTCAGGTTACCCAGGGTTGGCAGTGAACTCGTAGCCAATATCATTCGTTGTCAGTGTGTTGGTCTCCCCAGAAAACTCAATTACAGCTCCCTGAGGCAGCTGGTGTGGCTCATCTGCCCCTGGGCAAAGACTGGCTGTCAGGCAGTCACCCTGCTCTGCCCTGGGAGCGTGAACTGCACTGAAAAAGGCAGGGCATCTGTGGAAACACTTACTGATATTGCTGGCTGAAGCACCTGCAACTCCAGACTTATAGCATGTCTACAGTAAAAATGCTGCTCTTGTGTGAGCACAGACCCTCATGGGTGCCAGAGCCACTTGTGAAGTTTTGTTGGTGCTCATTCCATGAGTAAGAGCCTAAACTGATATCCGAAATTTAGCTGGCCCTTAGTTGAATTAAGCCTGAGCAGCTTCTGCATGAGGCGCAACAAGGGGCTGATGAGCACAGCGCCCTGTGCCTTGCCCACTGCCTGCCCCGGCCCTGGGGCAGGCACCCCCATGGAGCACAGCCACACAGCCTGTCATCACCAGCATCTCTCAGGGCATCCATCCACCTCCTTTGCTGTATTTTGCGGGGTAAAATGTAGGGAATTTCCAGCTGCTGGGGTGACGGTGACACACAGAGCTCAGTTCTGCACTGGAGGGGAGAGCACACAAGGCGGGGCTGAAGTGGCAGCGCTTGTGTTTGAGCAAGGTGAGCTGGGAAGCACTTTTATTATGCACAGAGCGGTGCCAAAATAAATGGCAACTACCTCTGTGGTTTAGGGAGCTAAACCACAAAGTTTTGTTTTGAAATTGTTCCACTGAAATACTTTTCTAACAGAGCTGTGCCATAAAACTGGGATGAGAATGTTTTATTTTGATGATCTTGAGAAAGGTCTGAAACATCTATAAAAGCCACATTAATTGCAAAAATGTGATTTAGCTAACCAAACCTGGGAATATTCTTAAAATTACATTTTAATTGATTTATTTTGCTTTGTTTGCCAAGGATGGGTAATAAACAGAAAGAAAAAATATTAAATATCTTTATTCTCTGGGGTTAATCAGGCCAAGTGTTATGCCTGCAAAGCTAAATCAGTAAGTATGACTGGAGAGTGTCTGCAGTTTAAAAATAATCCTCCATAGAAGCAGTAAAAGTATCCACCAAAGTATTTTGCAACTAAATAAAGGCACGCAATGGCATTGCTTTTGGGGTGTTACATTCATGTATCTTCAGAGTTGCATTACATTGTAGACAGAACTTTAGCACGACTTTATTGACTCATCTGTACCTATAAGGGACCTGGAGCTTCAGCTCCGTGAAACCTGTTCCTTAAAAAGTGTCTCTCTTCAGCAGGGGCAGGGAGATGTGACATTCAGAAACACTGGTGTGCCCTGCTTTGTCTGCACCTTGGAAGGCTGGCACTCCTGGCTGGCACAGGCAGCCAGTCCTGCAGAGTCTGGGGCCAGAGTCATGGCCCTGCTCCCGCCTCTCCAAAGATACTCTAATCCAACAGGCTCCATTGCGCCAAAAGGAGATCAGCTGAAGATTGGACCTTCTCAGAGGGATCTGGTCAGGATCCAGGGCTGGGGTGGGGATTGTCCTGTCTCACCCCTGGGGTCTGATTCCTGAAGGCTGTTATGTGCCCTATGAGTTTATTGACCTGTCCAAGAGCAATAACTTGCTCTTGGACAATTAATGGCAGCTCGAATCTTTCCTTATGTTTAATCTTGGACTGCACTTTATGGGGTGAGGTTAAAAATAAATCTATTTTTCACTATGAAAAGCCATTTTAAGAAGGTTTAATTAGGCCCAAGTATTTACCTTGTCTGATAAATTCACAGAATGTTTTTAAAATATTTTTTATATTGTATGTGCAATGCATTAGACATTTTTGCAGGAAATATTCTATAGACATTCTAATTTTAGTCTTACTGAATGTGGGGGAATGTTGAAAATTCAACTGGCTCTTTCTATTTTTATTTAATGTATAAATCAGACATAATTCATGCATAGTTCCTTCCAGGTTTAGACATTTATTGAGCACTATGTGTGGTTATAAACATTTTGTGACAGCTGTTTCAAATTTCAGAATAGGAAAAAAAAAAAAAAGAAACCTTACATTTTAATTTCTCCAATTTCCTCTGAAAGCTTACACAAGGAAGCCTTGAATTCTCAGCATCCAAACTGGAAGATGAAATTAGAGCCTTGAATTACTTCTGAGAGCTAGGACTTGGGATCTTCAGTCCTATATGGGATCCTCAGTCCATTGTAGGCAGATCAGTAGTACTTAGTTAACTGAAAATGCAGAAGTTTAGTAGAATTGTTCAAAACTACAAGGCACCTAATGCTGATACTTAATTAACAGGTGCTCTTAGGAAATCTGTGAAGGGTTTCTCTGCATCAAGAGGAAGCTCAGAAGCAGTCTAGTTCTTTAGTCAGATTTAAAAAGAGTATTATGGATCCCTGTATTTTAACTCTTTACTTCAAATAAGTTTCTTTCTATTTTTCTCCTTCTCTCTTTTATGGTAAGGACACTGTGATAATGGAACCTTTTTTTTTTACAGTTTAAAATGTCAAAATAACCCCTTTGTTATGCTGGCACACATTAACAACACCGCCCCCCGCCCCTCATGTTGCTTCGTACTCGTCCTCAGTCACCATGGAGGTGACCTGTGTAACTGGCACTGGTGGCCATGTCCTGCATGGCCTCAGGCACTGCTGTGGAGGTGATCACACCCGCTCTTCAATGAGGAAAGCTATATCTACAGTAAACATCTGGTTTTTCCTCTTCCTCCCAATATTTGACCCTTTTATAAGACTGAATTTTGAGGCAATTCCCAGAACTTGACCTCCTCCAAGGCTACACACTGCCTGGTCCTGGAGGGGACACTGCATTCCAGGCTGCAGCAGGTACCTCTTGCTTACTGTTCTTCCCAAGGCTGCTCCCTTTTCCAAAGCAGAAGCAGTTTCTCCCATCTTTCCACATTGCCCTGCCCAAACGATAGGTAGCAGCCCATCTGTGCATTGTTACGTGTTTTGGGACATCTTTACTCAATCATTGTCCATATTTTCAAGGCCTTGGCTGTTATCCCACCTTTAGACCGTGCAGACACCTGGTGCCAAGCTCCGTTCACCCGGAGAGATGGTGACAAACCCGTGACCCCAACCCCTGACCTCAGCGTGCCAGCGCTGAGGAGCAGCAAGAGAGGGCCACAATCCCTTGGGAAACAGAGAACCCAGCCCAGGCCCAGCCTACACGGGGAGTACCATTGCTTCTAAGGACAGAGATGTAGGAGGTTGCAAAAATGAGCCTTCCTGTGGCTTTATATGAAATTTCCCAGAAGGCCACACTCAGGTATCAGAGTTTGTTTATGGTAATAGAGGCCCAGTGCCATAAAGCTGGCAAGAATATGTCCCAAAAGTGCTTTTTAGAAGCTTTTCACCACTTTGGATAAAATGCTGCTGACAACATTTCAATCTTGAAGTCTCCTGCAACCATCAGATAATTAAGAAATGTTGCTGAGTCACACCCTCTTAGCATAAGTGCCTCCCTGGGGCACGGCTGGGAACGCTGCTGCCTGTTTCAGATGTGTCCCCAAACACGGCAGATGTGGATGATTGAGTAGCATACCCAGTGGCACATTCTCTGCTGACTCATTTGCTGCACTGCTACTGAGATAATAGGGCTCCTACCAGGTAAATTCAAGGCAGAGTTTGGACAGAACTTTGCAAAGATCTTTCAATATAAACTCAGAAGAATGATAAATGTATATAGTAAAAGTCACACTGTAGTTCAAGGATCTTTGCTGGAGAGAATCTGTCTCCTCTGGGACATGTTTGTTGAAATTAGATGTAGGATGAAAGTTGTGTCAGAGATGACTCTCCCATTGGCACCTGAGTAAATTCCAAAGAGCATCATACACTTTTTTCAGAAATAATTTAGGAAATTATACAAATCCCAGTGTTTTGGTATAAGCAGACTGAGAGCAAAGGTAAAAATAGGATTTTGCTGACTGAATCCTTTGGTATAAAATAAAAATATGGAATTTAAAATATATCATATCAAATGTGAAATATATGACCAGATAACTCCAGTTTGGTGCTTGTCTTATCTATCAAGTGAAATGTTTCCAGCATCCCTAATATCCCACTTGTGGGCAGTCTCTGATGGTAAAATTCCAGCATCAGGAGGCAGCTGGGAATTAAGGAAACATTTCAAGGTTCTACACAGAGGGATGCTGAGAGAGCAGACACAGAAAGGAGTGTATTGAATTGGAGAGTTTCTGACCCAAGGATATTTTTTAGTATTTTTATGTTATTTTTAAGAAACGGGTTGAGAATGAGAAGAGAAGCTTTCATGCCATTGTGAGATGGGGTATGTATAGACTAGAGGTGGGCACTCCCCTTCTCTCCTCCTCTGTTTCTCATCCAGAACTGGTTGGATGTCATGACATGGAGATAAGTAGAAATGATGAATGTTTCAAGAGGCTTATGTTGCATTCAATATTTGATGCATTTATGGATCTACAAATATAATTTTACCTTCCTGTAACTTGTACTTAAAGACTTTATTCAAAAGTCCTGAGCCTACCTTAAGCAGGATTTCTGCAAGGGTAGAAACTTGTCAACCCTAGCGGAACAAGCATCCTTATGATTCTTCATTGTTTTGGTCCTGAATGCACCAACAGCCTCTGCAATATTCCAGGAGGGGTTTGGTTGTCTGTGTTCAATGCAGCCCTGACCCATTGCAGTGCTGTAACGTGGGATCACACCACTGCAAAAAGCTGTGTGAGAAAACCATGAGACCCCCCAGTGGGCACCTCCACTGAGCTGGGATTAAGCTCAGGCACAAATTCCTGGGCTTGACTTGTGCCCAACCATCTTCCTCACTGAGCCTATCAGCATGGATTTTGGCTCATGGCTTGTCTGGACCTGCCTCTTCATTGTTGTTAACTTTTTTGTTATTTGGAGATTAGACAAGGGAAAAAGGAAATTAAACAAAGCAATTGAATAGTGTTTACTGCAAATGTAATGAGATAGACTGCTTGTAAAACACTCTGATGCCTCAGACACCAGCCTGGAGAGCCCCTGAGAACATTTTTTGCTCTTCAAACACCCTTGTCCCACCATCACAGCCCCAGACCATGGCACCAGCCAGAGCAGTGGCTGTGAGCAAGCCCAGGACTCTGCTGACTCACATCATGGCCCATGGCTAGTGGATTTACACACACTTCTGGCCTCAGGCTTTCTCTTTCCCTATTCTTACTGGGAAAATTTGAGTTTTCCTTGCCCTTGCTGCTTGACTTTGGGCTTGTCACAGCCTTTCTCCTGTTAACCATAGCGTGTTACAGCCTTTCTCCCATTAACCATTGCTGTGTTACAGCCTTTCTCCTGTTAACCATTGCTATGTTAAAGCCTTTCTCCCATTAACCATGGCTGTGTTACAGCCTTTCTCCTTCTCCCATGAACCATGGCTGTGTTACAGCCTTTCTCCTGTTAACCATTGCTGTGTTACAGCCTTTCTCCCAGCCCCGGTAATCATTTGGATGGTAGCTCCACTCAGCTGCAGCAGACTGCATCGGGCCTGCAGATACCAGCCCAAGCTCAAAGAGTCAAAACTCATGGGAAATCTCAGAGCAGAAAAACAAGGTAGTTGTCACAATGCTTAGGATTTACACAGTGCTGTTCACACAGGTCATGTCAGCGTTTCGATTTCTGTGTTCATTTGGCACTGTTTTCCTCCTGATTTTGCAGGGATAACTATTGGCAAGATAAGAGAACCTCTGCTTCTCTTTCAGATGTAAGTCTCATATGACAGAGAATTAGTGAAAATCAGCTGAACTCTTGAAGTGGTCTCTTTTCATGGCTGAAAACTGGGAAGCTGTTGAGAGGTTAAGGTCATTATTTGAAAAATAATCCTCAATTTCTGAGGTAAAGGATTCTTTGATTTTCTGTCTCCAATTTGCTTTGCCTCTCTCTCCTTTATATATATCTACAGTGGAAGTTGAAAATATCTCAGGATGGGGATGGCTTCTAAAGAAATGCAATGAGACCATAGGAAACTGATGAGATGCTTTCTCTGGAAGCCAAGTTGCAGGACAAGAGAGGCAATTCACAAGTGGTAGAACAGCTGGCAACTCCAACCCACGCCATCTGGATCTGTGTGATTTTATAATATTTATTGTCACTAACTCTGAGAGGAATGTGAATAGAGCTGGCTGCAAATGGAAATGAGCTGGCTTTTCAAAAGAGTGGATTGTGTGTGCAGCCTTGGCAGGAGCACATGGCAGCAGGAGCATCTGACAGCAGCCAGCCAGCCAGGCAGTGCCACTTCATTGGTCAGGCTGGCTACGTGAAACAACAACAGAAACGCTTCCAGTCAGGCAAGGGAAGCCCTGCTGGAAAACTGGCATTTCAAATCTACCATTTGGAGAGGGGAGATATAAAGTTGCCAGCTCTCCATCTTTAGTCTTGTGTGAAGCTTGTGAGAGGCACATCATTTTTTCCTGAAAACCTTAACATCAGTAAATGTCAGATTACTCCAGAATCTTACAGTTGAAAAAATTCTTTTTGAGCCTTATGGTTAAGAAAATCTGTGACCCACCTCTACCTAACAGCTGCAGAAAATGGAAGTACCCCTGAGTGCTTTTTTTTTAAGTCTTCTGATTTGAGACAGTTTGTGGTTTTGGGATTCTTATGTGTGATTGTGAAAACAGTGGCTTGTCAGTGTTGAGCATATTTGTGTAAGTAGCATGATTGCTGCTTTAGGAAACTGTTCTCTGAGGTGCCCTTTTGCTCCATGAATGCCAAAGGGACACTGCTGCTCCTGGCACAGCTGTCCCAGTTGGAAGCTCAAACTGGCTTTTATGTTTCTGTTCTTCATCTGTGAAATGGGATAACATGTTTTTTTCCTTTCTTC
The DNA here is from genome assembly GCA_013400635.1 of Hypocryptadius cinnamomeus. Classification (NCBI taxonomy): domain Eukaryota; kingdom Metazoa; phylum Chordata; class Aves; order Passeriformes; family Zosteropidae; genus Hypocryptadius; species Hypocryptadius cinnamomeus. The sequence goes on along the minus strand of VYZP01056840.1, from coordinate 139 downwards.
AGATCAGCCAAAGGATAAATTATTCTTCTTCTGATACCACAATCTGGTAATTATGTGAAAGTTCAACTGGTCTTGCTTTTACTTTCAAATGCTTTTACTACTAGAGGGGCATTAGAAAAGCTTAAAACTTCCTTTCCTT
>VYZP01056838.1:7208-26731 GCA_013400635.1 Hypocryptadius cinnamomeus | reverse complement strand
TTATTATATTATAATAATAATTGTAGATAATAATTTATAATAGTTGTAGTGAATTTTTTGGAGATAAATTTAAAGTTTCTGGCACTACAAATATTGTTTAAATTAGTGAATAATGCATGACACAACTTACATGCATATTTACAATGAAAGAAATGAGGTTACAGTCACACAAAACTTAATATCTATCTAAAACCTTTCCATGACATAAAAATACTACATTTTCTATCACATGTTTCTTAAAGCTGGAAAGGTTTTATGTGATGTCTTCACAAAGCCTTAAATTTCATTCATGTGTAGCAGCTGAGACACAAGCATGTACTTATAAAATCAGCAGATAAAAGATCACCTGAGAAGGTTGCTTTACCTGAGCAGCCTCAGCAAAGATGATGGTGTTATCCTGATATTACAGTGACATAATAAAGAGTTAGCTAAACAAAAACTCATTATATTAATGCATTGATTTCTGAAGCCAGGGCAAAATAGAGGGCTTCCTTGAATGATTCACATTCCCTCTGTGTAAATTCCCACATCAGGAAGACTACAAACTCTGAAATGTGATCTCCTTAATGATAATTTTTCTTCTTAGTATAAATATGCTGTTACAATTATTCAATACAGTATTGAATAATTAAACAGTTATTTCTGTTCTTTGCATCCAAATTGGTTAAAATGTACTCCCAGATAAAACAACATTGTTGGATGGTGTCATGGTTTGACACTGGCCGGATGCCCGGCACCCGTGACAGTCACTCACTCACCCTCCCCTGCCACAGCTGGGCAGTGGAGAGAGAAATTGGATGAAAGGTTCATGAGGTAAGATAAGGACCAGGAGAAAACACTCCAAGGGCAAAACAGGCTCAGCTTAGAAGTACAAAGTGAATTTATTACTAAAAGAATGAGAGGAGGATAATGAGAAGTAAAATAAGCCTTTAAAACACATTTCTCCCCCTTCCCCCCCAGCCCAAACCCCTCCCTCCCTTCCGGTCCAGGGGTTTTCCAGATGCCTCTCTGTCCATCTGGGGTGCCAGAACTGATGCCTAGAAAGGCTGATCAGGAACAGAGACTAGACAGAGCTAAATGGACAAAATAGGTATTTATTGAAAGGCCTTAAAAGAATATACCTTGGGCAGCACAAGAGCCTGGCCAGGGCTACACCCAGGTTGAATCCAAGATGGATCCTCATCACAAGTTTTTACACTTTTATAAGTTTGGGTTCATCTACATACTGGGTTCAATTGTCCAGTTACAGCTCCAGGTCATGAAGTCTCAACCCCCTGGCTTGCCCACTTCTCTCCACCGTTATTTATGCTTTTTGGGTAATGGTTGTCCTTGATTCTGTAGCTGGGAAGGGATTGTTCTGTCTGACTACCCTGTGAAGAGAACTTACTAACACCTAAGATGAAGTTTCAGAGTTACATACCAGGCAGCAGAGAATCTGAAAAATATAAAAGCTAAAACCCAAGGCAACACCCACCGACAGCACAGGGAGACAGGGCATGGGGTTTTTGGTCAGTTCACCACTGAGATTTTCTTCCACTGCTCCAGGAGAGGAGTCCTTCCCCTGTGAGGCCGTGGGGTCCCTCCCATGGGAGACAGCTCTCCATGAACTCCTCCAGTGTGGGTCCACTCTCACGAGCAGCAGCCATACCACACCTACTGCAGCATGAACTGCCCCCACGGGCAGACAGTCCTCCCAAAACTGCTGTGACTGTGACGTGGGTCACTCTTTCCATGGGGTGCATTCCTCCAAGGACAGGCTGCTCCAGCCCGGAAGCAAGGGCCCTCTCTCCACTGGGTCTCCCACTGGATCACAGCCAGCATGGCACCATCATGGGCACCTCCCTTATGGGCTGCAGGTGGATCTCTGCATTCCCTATGCACCCATGGGCTGCAGGGGCACAGCTGCTTCACCATGGTCTTCACCACAGCCTGCAGAGGAATCTTGGCTCTGGTGCCTGGAGCACTTCCTCCCCCTCCTTCTCCACTGACCTTGGTGTCTCCATGTTTTTCTCCCTCACATGTTCTCACTTCCTCCTCTTCTCTGACTGGAATTAACACTGCGTTCCACTTTGTTTTGATTTTCTTCTTGCTATCCCAGAGGTGTTACCATCATCTCAAATTGGCCCATCTTTGGCCAGTAGCATGTCAATCTTCAGAGCCGGCAGGGATTGGCTCTGCCAGACGTGGTGGAAGCTTTAGCAGCTTCTCAGAGAAGATGCCCCCCATTTCTGTGCCTGCCTCCCTCCCGCTATGAAATAACTGGGCCATAGAAACATAACATAGATGGTATCAGCTTCCTGTGCTTAGCTATAGATAACACCACACCATGATACATTCAAACAGCTGCATGCTCTCGAGTTACTGGAACAAGTTCTGGGAAAAATTTGGAAGGAAGCCTTTGAAATAAAGGAAATGAGGAAGAGTAGCCTTTGAAATAAAGTTCTCTCTTTTTGACCACTTTGGTTCATTTAGTTTTTTCATTTAAAATAGCTATGAAATCAAAATGAAAATAGTACAGTTAAATCAGTCAGTCATTGTGATAAGCAGGTCCCAGGCAGTCCTGGTAGGAAAACATCAGGGCAGCAGAGAGACCTGCTGGGATGAGGCATCTCTCAGAACAGACACTGATGAAGGCCTGGTGCTGTCTAAGGGACTGCAGCTGACCCCACTACTCTACAGAGCAGCCTCAGAAGCACAAATGACCAGGAGAACTGTGGACATGGCCCTACAGCTCACAAGGGAAGGTTATTGTCACCCACCAGGCTGAAACATCTGTTCAATTGGTCATCATTCTCCCAGAAGTAGTTCAGCTATGGCATCCACATGGCAGAGGACACATCATCTGCACTCATCAGAATAGATGTGACAACCCAGCCAGAGCTCCCATAAAAACATGCCACTGTTCATACCTTCAGGCTGCAAGATGTGGCAGAGCTTATCACTGGTAACTGATGGCAGCAATGAAAACAACTGTGTGAGGTGTGACTTGTGGCTTAAAATTTCTTTTCTTGCTTTGTGTTGCTATTTCCAAATATTCATCTCTCTTATTTGTGATAGACATTGTCACATTCTTAATCTTCAAACTTCCTTTTGGAATTTTTCTAACTTTTTTGTTTAAAAAAATAGAAGTCAATATGAATTTATTGGGTAGAGCAAAACAATGTTATCTCATCTAAGATCCATGAAGCCTCTACATTTTCCTTCTCCTTTGCCACATTTATTCTCAATGATCTTTAAAGACCATTAAAAATTGTGGGTCTTGCTAATCCTAGAGTCTCCTATTACTCTCTTCCTCTTCCCTATGTCTTTCTGTGAAGCAGCCCTGACAGAAATTTACCTCAGAAATGAAATAGGACAAGTGGACAAAAACAGTTGACATGCCAGAAGCGCAGAAAATCCTGAAGAAGTTAGAAAACTAGATAGCTATTAGACACAGAAAATCAAACAGTTTGTGGCAGAATTTGACTGAAATGGTAGTATAAGCATCAAAATTAGGGCTGATTTTGTTCACTTTGTAAATCAGTGGTTTGGAAGAGATTATCTTGTGTGCCTTGGTGGAATTTACTCCATTATAAAAAAATGGAGCCAGTGAATATAGAGGTAGAAACAGACTTCAAAAAGACTCAGAAAAGCAGCATCTTAGCCTGATAAAGGGTTTTACTGACACTAATATAAAGCAATGAAATTGTTGAAAGATAATTCAGAAATAAATGTGCACTAAGAACTGCATTGTGACTTAGTGAAGTTGAATAAAACATAAACAGACCAGTACAGTGGGTTTTTTTTTTAGTAGTAGAAAGTAAAAATTGTAAAGTTGATTAATACACTGACTATAATTTTAAGGGAAAAGTGTTTGATGTGTATCAAGATTAGCTTCTCAACTTGTTTGGGATGGCATTGTTCATGTCTTCCAGCAGGAGGATACTTGTTTCATACATCTCCTTCAACTACACAGTGCCACACAGAAAAATTAATCAATCATATCTCAATCATTTGCGGTAATACTCTGTATTCTTTAGAACAGATGTGAAGAAATCACAAAGGGAGATATCAAGATGAGGAAACTTGGAAGAAGGCAAAGTGAACAAATTTGTTGGCGATAAGTCTATTAAAAAGTTTCATATGTCCTAGTGTATTATTCATCTTAAATGTAGCTTCGTTTCCCTCTGCCAAAATAAGATGTATGCACAAGTTTCTGGCAACAATGGCAGAATAACTAATTGTTTGAAAATTTGATTGTAACATTCATTAAAAATCTTCACAAAATTGGTGAATGGTGTTAATCAGTTCTATTTCCTTGAAGCGAAATTGTGTCCATTTTCCATGTTTCTTCACGAAGAATTATCAAGAGAAACGTACCATCAAGAAACAAAGTACATATCTCTAAGACTCGCTTGGCCACCCACCATGAAATTTTTCAGAGAACTTAATGTAGCATGAGTGGTCCTCAGAGGGCTCACTGACACTCGAACAAGATACTATAACCACAGCCTCACTATGCCTCTTTACTTCCTTCAGCACAACAGGTCACTCTGACTTTGGAAAGCCATTCCACAGGTACACGTGACCTTTTAAAAAAATCATCATTTATTATACAAACAGGAATTTGGCTACTTGATATGTAAATTTATATATATATACATATATAATATATATATATAGCAAACATAACACATGGTGACAAAACTCCTGTAAACCCTTATTGCAAAGCTATCAGTGGTAGATGGAGAAGGGGCTTTATTCTACTTTTGTTGTTGAAGAACCCTGAGACCAGCCTGATTCACCAGTCCCAAAGTTAAATTTTCTGAGGATATGGAGAATAGTGTTTCCTGACAGAAACAGGTATTGGTGAAGATGTGGCAGACAAAGTTTCTGATAAAGTAACGAAAAAATGATAGCACTGATAAGTTAGCTAGAGCTGCTGATCTGATGCTGCTGGCCTGTAGACATCTGACTGTAAATCATTTTATACTATAAAAGCCAAGAACCACTTTTAGTTTCTGAAACACCCATTCTAGCAATGTGTGTGAAGATCACTCCCTTGAGTGGGATACCCCTCAAAGTTGCTCCTCTAGACTGAGTGAGAGGGATTTGCCCATAGTCATTGGTATGGATAAGTAACAACAACAGCCTCACTAATAACAATTTTGGAATTAAAAAGTACAAAGCAGTGCTCAAAAATAGTACTGTAAACAGACAATGAATCTTGGTAATGCTAATCCACATGCCAGTGCACGGTTTGTGAGGTGCAGTTACCTGGTCTTCATTTGAGAATGCTGTTAACATAAAAAAACAAACAGTGGGAACAATGTAATAAGTTTTGTTGGATTTTACTGTTACAGAGATTCTCTAAGAAAGCAAAAAGCCTATATAATCTTTTTCCCTTTTTTCCTTTTCTTATTGTTCCTGTTCCTATTATTACTTCTTAGCTTAAAGTATAAGCAAGTTAAAACAAGTGTTGCTTATCTATATAAAGCTATGTTAATAGATTATTGACAGATGCCTCAAAATCACATATTGCTGATTACACATAAAATGAGTACATAAAAACTGAATCATGGGCAGCAAAAGTATTTTGTTACTAATAGTAACAATATTACTCTGTTCATCATTCTAAAGAACAGTTGGGTGGTTTCATAATTGTACAATAATAAGGGGTATTAAGACTACTATATGTTAACAGGTGTCTTGAGGGTATTTTCACTTTCTCTTTTTATAATTCTGGTTTTAATACTATTTAAATTTTTGAAGAGTTTTCCCTTACTCCACACTCAGACAGGGAGCAACTGATGAGCGTGTATCTTAACCTCTGATCACTTAAATGAAAATTCATAACAACGAGAAATAAAACACAAGTAGGAGAAATTCAAAGTATTTTAAAGTATTGCTACTTCATCAAAATAAGCATTTTTAATGCTTGTCTCTTATTTAATCAGAGTGCTCCACAGAAACATTTCATCATAACCATTTTTAAGTACAAAAACCTTAATGAATTCTTTCTGAAGAATCGACACATGCTGGAAACATTAACTTTAAATAATAATAAAAATAATAATAATAAAAATAATAATCACCACCATCATCATCATCATCATCATCATCATTGTATTTGACCTTTTTTTCCCAGAAAGTGTGTACACATATGCAAAGCAGTAAAATATTGTGAGTTCATAGGTGAGGACGCACAAAATAAACATAAGATTTGCAGGAATGGATGAAAATCCAGCTCTGAAAAGGATGAGAAATATTTCATGTCATACATTCATGAGGCACAAATCACTTCCTAAGGCTTAAGTGGGTGAGCAGAACCCTAGAATTCTTTTTCAGAAGAGCCCATTCACACCCTGCCAGGAAACCTGTCAGATTTCTGCATTTTGTGTTTCTCTTAGCAAATCATGAGAGGGGGTGAAAGAAATGTTCTTATAAACAAGGGGAAAATGGAATTGCTTACAACTAATGCTCAATCTTGTTTCACACAGCCCTAATACATTGCTGTTCAAATCTTAGTAATTTCTATCACTTTTTGATATCATTATTTAAATATGCATGAAATATATGCATACATCTATCTATATGTATATATCTATAAACATTTTTTTTAGGTGGATTTTCATCAGGTTTTTAAAAGACGCCTATTAGATAATTTCTCTTTCTCAACCAAAAAGTTCATCTGAATCTTGTTTGCTGGATATAGAAGCTGTTAGGAACAATAAATCATCAGAGATATTAATCCCACCAGCTCCAAGATTTCGAGATGTTTTGTTTGAAGAATAAGTTACCTTTCTCAAAGAAAAACTATGCTTATAAAACATGCAGAAATGAATCATTAGAAATTCATCAGAAATGGGTTCATTGGGTAAGAGGGGAAACCCTGCATTCGTTTCTGCTGAGCTTTGCCTTTCATCTTTCAGATATTTAGTTCAAATATAAGGTCTGATTATAACAAATATAAATACTTCAAAACTTTAGATTATTTAAGTTTAGAATTCTTAGAGAAAATAAATCAGACAAGGAAATCTTATAATGAGCATTTTCGTATCAGAGTTAATTCTTTCTAAAAATATTTCAAAGAATTTCCATCCATTAAGTCACAGATTGCAAATAAGATTTCTTTATTCTAACTATTGCCACATGCCCAAACTCTCCTCTTTTAATAGCACCATCAAATCTTGAAAATTATGGGACAAAGGTAGAATTTGTTATTTTCATGTCAAAACTATTTCTGCTATTCTTTTGTGGCCTGAAATTCTAAAGATATTGAGAAAGTAAAACTGATCTCTTACCATATTATGTATGAACATTCAGAGACTTTTCACACTGAAGATAATGTCTTTGATCTCAACTTTTTTCTTCATGGAATAATACAAAAAATCTATTCATTTAATATAGAAAACATTATTTCAATACTATTTGATCTTATAGAAATTCAATTAGAAATTTTTAAACTCTAACTATAATTAAATTCAAACTTTTTCAACTCTTTCCTCCTAAGTATTGATTTCAATAGATCACTAAGTATTAATTGATGGTCACATTATTTTCATGTTTGTTTCACTAATTTTGAGATTCATTGCATTTATTTAGGAAACCGTTTTGTCTTACAGTCATTTCAATGGTTTTAGATCCCACAAACCAATGTTATAGTCTTCAGATTTCAATGGGCCTAACATTGGGCCATGTGTTCTTCAATGTCTTCATAAATGACTTGGATGCAGAACTGGAAGGGATACTGTGTTCACAGATTATACAAAACTGAAAGGAGCTATCGACTCCCTTGAAGCAGGGTGGCCTTTCAGAAAGATCACAACAAGCCAAAGGGCTGGGCAATCACCAATTGTGTGAAGGTAAACAAGGTAAAGTGCTGGATTCTGCACCTGGGATAGGGCAACCCTCAATGTATGGGCACACTGGGGAATGAGCAGCTGGAAAGCAGTGCCACAGAAAGGTACCCGGGTGTCCTGGTCAGTGGCAAGGTGAATCCGAGTCAGCAGTGCCCTGGAAGCCAGGAGGGCCAGCCCTGTCCTGGGGGAATCAGGCACAGCATCGCCAGCCAGGCAAGAGAGGGAACTGTCCTACTCTACTCTGGAATGGGGCAGTTTTGGGCACCACAGTATAAGAAAGACATCAAAATATTAGAGAACGCCAATGAGGACCATGAAGAGCTTTGAGGAGAAGCTGTATGAGGAATGGCTGAGGACACTTGCTCTGCTCAGCCTGGAGAAGAGGAGACTGAGAGGAGACCCTGTTGCAATCTAGAACTTCCTTGTGAGAGGAAGAGGAGGGGCAGAGAAGAGGAGACTGAGAGGAGACCCTGTTGCAATCTAGAACTTCCTTGTGAGAGGAAGAGGAGGGGCAGACTCTGATCTCTTCTCTGTGGTGACCACTGACAGGATCCAAGGGCATGGCCTAAAGCTGTGTCAGGGAAGGTTTAGGTTGAACATCAGGAGAAGATTCTTCACCCAGAGGGTGTTTGGGCACTGGAACCAACCTGATAGAATTCAAAAAGTCTTTAACAACTCTCTCAAAAACACTGTAATTCTTGGCAGATGGTGCTGTGCAGGATCAGGAGTTGGACTCAATAATCTTTGTGGTTCCCTTCCAATTCAGCATATTATGTGGGGTTTTTTGATTAAACAATTATGATGAAGGCTAATTAAAAGAAAAAAATCTGGGATTATGTAAATTTTGTCAAGCCATGTTATCTGGTGACCAAGTTGATCCTGCCATTATTTTGCTGCCTACACTCTGTTTTTCATCTAGAATGAATCTCAGATCAGAAACAAGAAAAAACCTGACATCACTAACTCTCTGCACATGTTAGAATTTGGATGTGAAGGCACTTTACAGTAGACAGATATAATTTATTTTTTATTTTATTCTTATTTAATTAAAATGAAATTAAAATTGCTTGGAGTTTACCAAATGCCTTTTTCTTCATTTATTCCATGAGACATGCTGACTTCTATGCCAAGCTGGAAAAAATCTGTGGGCTGTAACTTTGAGAAGAAACCAAAGAAAGTCCCTTCTAAGTTCCATATTTTTTTAATCACCCTTTTTTTAGAACAAATGAACAAGGCTGTTCTATGAATAACTAAGGCTTATTTATACCCTGAGGGTGCTAATATTGTTCCTGCACTCTTTTGGTAATTGAAACCACTCTCTCCTTGTTTATACCTTGAAAAGATGACGTTTCCTGGAGGTTCACAATAAGCTCAAGCAGTGATTCTAACCTAAGCTTTAACATATGCTCTCTTGAAACTAGTATTCCTGAGAAGAAATCCTATTAAGCTTCTGAAACCTAACTTATGTCACCACTGCATTTCTAACGCAGTATGTGACTGGGCAATGATTCTGGGTTGGGTTTTTTTGAGGCCCTACTGAGTATGTGATTAGTCATTTATGATGTGGGGAGTTTTTGAGGCCATAGGGTCCTAAAGTTCAGACTTTAGGACCCTATTACATAAGGGGTTTTTTTTCCATTCAAGAATCGTGTTTTCCTTTCAAGATTTCATTCTTGAAACCATTCTTTTCTATGTCTTACGTAAGAATGTTAGCATTAAGTAGTATTATTAGAAATACCTGAATTAATTTGTAGGACAAAGTAATCAATCTCATACTTTCCTCCTTCATTAAAATAAAAAAAGAATCATTTTGAAAAATGTATGTGTCTCTGTATATTATTCAAGTTTTGGGGAAAATCATTATACTCACACATACAAACATAACTGCAGTTTGTGTTTGATAGTGTTTCTATACATAAGCTATCAAACAGTAAAGGAACATCTCATTTAAGCTCAACATTGTTTTTGTTCACGTGTTTACTAACATTGCTAACATTTAATCTCTGTCCTGTTGATCTTCATATTTTAGTGTTTTAGTAGCATTTTTGGACTCTACCCCAATCTATGTTCTCATAGCCGAGATTAACAGGCTGTGTTTAAGGCAGTATGTACTCAAACTGAGAAATTCTCTTCCATTAGTTTCTGTTCTATTCTGACACTCGTGAAGTCTGTTCACTTACTGATGATATTTACATTATGATCATTATTCATCCTACAAAATTATAAAAGCAAAGTGTCCCAAGACACCACTGTTTCTATCAGGCTAGTATATAATATCTATCAGGCTAAAAGTATTAACAATATCTGGTCCAGCTGCAAAAGAGCACAATTTAAAAAATAGCTTAACACAGTCACTTTGATAGCATGAACAATGATTTTGCAGCATCTTATTTGTGACTTCCTATAGCACCATCAAAATTTTCAAACCTGTGGCATGTAGGTAAATGCAGCAGCAGCAGGCACAAAGGTTTAAACATTTGAGCGCTAGATTTCCATGGCCACATCAAATACCTACATTTAGTAAGGTTCTGTCTTAGTTAAGCCCCAACAGGTTTAAATCATAATGATTTTGGAATTATAAAAATAAATTGAGGCTGATAGGAGGCTTTAAGCTTGCTTAGTACGAAATCATCTGTATTATTTTCTCCAATCTAATAATGACATTTGAGTAAAAGGTTAAAAAGCTACTCACTTGTCTTGGGGTGATTTAATAATAATACTGATAATATTGTCTGTTTTATGCCAGAAACGGGTCCTGTACCTTTCAGCTGGGTCCGGGAGAGGGGTGGGAGCCAGGAGAGCTCTGAGGAGGGTTGTGTTTTGGTACTCACTTCTTTGTGCGCTCAGTTTTGCGGAGGGAGGGAGTTACATTTATTTGCTTTCATCTAGCTTGGTTTTATTAACTGAGGTTTTCCTGGGACTGCTATAGCAATCCTCCGCTGACTTCTGTGGCTTCTTCTGGAACTGTTCCATTTGGCTTCGGTCTGAGAACCAGACCAACAGCGGCAGCCGCACGCCGCAGACTGGCGGGGATGTTGCGGGACACCTCATCCCAGCTCCAGACCTTGAGAGAAGCCCAGCCAGATAAAGAAAGAACTCTAAATCCACCAGCTTACTACGCAGCAATGAGGTTCAATATTTAACAATTTTTCATTTTTTTTCCGTGCTGTGCTGGCCCTTTGGTTGTTAAATAAACAGGTTTTTTTCTCTTTGACCCAAGAAATTCCTTTCGTATAGGTAGGAAGGGAGTGCCAGGTATAGAGAAAACATTTATTCCAGAGTGTTTCCTCCTAACTCCTAACTAATCACTTTAGGCTACTCATATTGTACAAAGAGCATACAGATTCAGCTATTTTCATTATTTATGCACTTATAGTCCATGAGAATGTGTCATACTACTTTTTAGACATAATTTTAATTTTGCAAACTCATCTGCTATCTCTATTTGTGTGATATTATAAGGTCATAGTTATTAGTTCCTGTATGTCTATTTCTATTTTCATAATTCTATTTCTATTATTCCATCCTTCAAGAATTCCATGAGCCCATCAAAAATAGGTGAAAACAGGGGAAATCAGGACCACAGTAAGTACATGGACATAGAAAGTTCATGAAACAAAGTCCATTATTATGGTGGCAGATTAATAAGATTCTAGGAACAGAGTAAGAATCACTAAAATGTAGGTAAATTGCATGTCAATTGTAAGCCATATGTGGGTGAATCCTGCCATAGTTGTATTATTTGTTTGTCAATATACTTTTGCTTTGTTTTACTGAACTGGAAGGTGTGAATGATTACAATCCACCCATTACAAAAGTAAGTTGTGCTTTGAAAAACAAGTAAGTAACTGGAAAATATTTGGTTCGTTTTGTTGGGTTGTTTGTTGTGGTTTTGGGATTTGTTGGGTATTTGTTGTTTTTTTTTTTTAAAGGGGAACATCTTAAAAGTTATTGTCTTGTTATTGAGAATTTTACATGGATGACACTTGGGATTTCATAAAAAATAAAATTTTCTCATTTGGGCCAAAATTCCAAACAGGCTGAATAACTACGTTCCTACTTATATGAAGGTAACAATTGTCTATTGCTGATATGTGATAAACTGAAGATGCATTTTTCCTCCATGCCAAATAAACTGTAACTCAAAAATGTTCCAGGCAGGCAATGAATTATTTTTATTTGCAAAACAGTAGCACAAAGCATTTACTAAATCAGATTATATCTGAAAGAGGAAACAACAGAAGGTGGAACTATCATCAGAAGATTGGTAAGGAAAAACTCAGTGTATGAGAAGAGATCAGGTCATCCACCAGTCTTAATTTTCTGCTGGGTACAAAGTTGGAGGGAGAAATATAGAAAGCTTTCAACAAAAAAAGAAATTCTAGTTCATCTCTATCAAAATGTGGAATTGGAGAACTTGTGAAATCTACTAATAAATTCCTATAGAAACATTTGGGAAATGTTACTGTAGGCAAACAAGCCTACTAGATTCAGAAGTGGCAGATTCTGATTTAGATATCAGAAGAATTTAGACCACTAGGTCCATATAAAGTCTTAAGTAAAGATATTTCTAAGCCTTACAAAATCAGAGGATATCCCTGCAATACTCCTTATCTCATGATTATGAATGATCGTTGAATATCTCAGTCTCTAAAAGTTCTCACTATTTTGTCTTACTGCCACAGATATTTATCTTAGTACCATATTCCCCTGTCTGACACACATTTCTAAATAGGAAGAATTGATTTCTGACGAATATTATCTTTGGATATTAGTGAGTTGTGATGCTTGGGCAGCTGGAAATATATGCAAAAATTTCTCTTTTTTTTTGGAAGTACAAATTATCCCTCAAAGTCTGTTTAAGCCCACATTACCAAAGAATACATGGCAATATCATCTCACACAATAACACAGTAACCACCTATGCAAACTCATGTGCAATCAGCTTCAATGTTTTGCAATGCTATGAAATCCTTTACTATGTGTTACTATATTAATAATTAATTATATTATTAATTTATAATTAATTATTTTCACCTGGTAATCATGTTAGGTAGTTGAGCCCACTTACTTTAGCCCACTTACTGTAGCTAATAAAATGGTTAAGATAATCACATTATAACTCAGAATCTGCCAACCTGTAAATAATGAGCCATTGGAAAGTGTTCTCAGATTTGTAAGAAGAAAGCATTACAAATGATTGCAGCTTTACCTGATGCAATTTCACCCTTGCAAAACAATATTTCTCATCATCCTCAGGCAGAGAGTTTCACCTCAGGAATTTAGAATTTCCCATCTAAGTTCTTTAAAGACAGCACAGTCTGAGACTTCACAGTGTGGTCAGTCACCTCCATTGTAAAGACATTTTGTTGTCATGGGTTGCTACTGTTTTGCACCAGGAAAAAAAAAAAAAAAGAGGACACACAAGTAATTCCAGGAAACACCATACTGATGTGAATACTGCCCTGAAGTCTGTAACTGAATAATAAGTGGGATACAGGAGACTATTGAACTATTAATATACTTGTGTGTAACTATGACTAGATCCTGAACTGTGTGGGAGAAAAGTAGAAACAATGCCTACTGCTGCCCATTACGTGAAAAATGGGAGGGCAGTTCAAAACAGGGAGAACAGAGGTAAGTCTGAATATATCATCTACTAAATGTGATACACAGACACGTTTTAATACTAATACAGCACCTTTCTAAAATGCAAAGTTTCTTTGCAGCTTATTCTTCTAAAAGATGTAGACATAGAATTGCAAAGACATAATAGAGCAGGTGACACACTGACAGGCGGACCAAGATTATGTGATTTTCTCTGGGGTTATTTCAATTTGAGGTTTCCTATTACTGTCTTAGCTTCCCATTCCCAGCACAGGACTGGTTGTGTATGTTTATGATATCTCAGTGTCTCTAGAGACAAATAATAAACTGGGTCAACTTGACTCTATAAAATGATTAACAAGGAGTTAATAATTTTCTTATTCACTGTTCCTCATTATCACATTCTATTCCACAACAGATTGCAACATGCCGAAGCGATGACGCTGCTTTCCTATACCAACACTACGAATTATAAAAACACAGAATGTCTCTACCCTGAGAATGGGAATGTGAAGAACAGAATGAGGGTGGGGCTCCAGTTTGAGTGTTGAAGTGCTTGACAAACAGCTTAACAAATCCGAACTAATGAGGTAAGCCCGTCTCCTGGCCAGCATGAATGAAAGAGTTGTTTTTCAGTCTAGTTAGTTACCGCAAGGTGAACTACCCAGAGAAACCATATATATCTTGCCAACAACTATATTACTTCATGGGTAGAGTGTTGAGACATTACTTACTTTAGATCTCCAATTTTATTCATTTTTTCTGTGTAAGGTATATTCAACAGTCCAGATTGTTTAATGGAACACAAACAAGAAACAGTTGTGAATTATAAGAGTCTACCTACAAGGTGGTTTTTCTTAACTTCTGATAGTCATGATCAGCCACAGAGTGCAGTGCAACTGCTTCATGATGCTAGCAGCATTTCAGTTTAAGTGTTTAAGTCTTCTCACCCATTTGCTGATACCTGTTCTATTACAGGAAAATAGTACACTATCTTTTAATTTACATACTTAAGAACATCATCCAGCACAACTAAGGCAATATCCATACTAAAAGCACCTCCATTGCATACTTGCAAATCCTATATATTATGCAATGCTGCTTAAACCACCAAAACTTTTCCCATTCTTTTATACAACATTCTTTTGTAAGGCAAAAGAAAAAAGTGATCAAATAAACAATTTACAAAGCCTACATGCTGGGATCTGACCATATGCATCAGGGCTTGACCTCTAATTAAAACAATGTGTCACGACATTTTTCCCAGATAGTCATTCTGTATTCATCATGCTGCAGAAATTTTAATTCTGTCTCAATATTTTATTTTTGATGGACTTTATTTAAAAAGATATAAATTTTTTTAAATTTCTACTTTCATATTGGTTTTTGAATCATGTTTTTTCCCACTGTAATTCAATGAAGAGCTTTATGCTATTGCTTACATTTTTAACTCTATTTGTTTATTTTTGTGATTTTAGTACTAGATTCTCATCTAGAACACACTGACCTGAAGTAAATTTAATTAAAGTAATGGAAAGGCTTTTTAAAAATTAAATTTCATGTAATTCAGAAAAACAAGATTCACCTTAAAAGATCAAGTCCACTGAAATCAACTTATCATCTGACTCCAGTTTTATATTCAGATCTTAATCCCAATTCTGCAATTTTCTTAGAATGTTTTTTCTCATGTATTTTTTGATTCAGCTATAAATAGTTCCTGTGCACGTTAGTACATTTTCTGTTAGCCAAAACTTTGATTTTAAAGCAAATTCTGATTGTCAAAATGTACATTTTAAAATGATGTTTTCCTTTGAAACTGAGCCAATCATTGTGGTTCATTTCAAATATTCAATGACACTTCTACTCCAATCTGCATTCTGAAAAGGAGAAATTGTGAGCTATTACTGCACTCTTTCTGAAATGTAGAAATAGTTCACAAATCTGGCACAATCTTTATTCTCACAAAAGTAAGGATGATAAATTTATAAAATTTATTAAATTAGATAAATTAATATATTCTACTCATTAGAGTCATTCATATAGACTATACATCATTACTTACTATAACCAAGAGTACTCTGAAGATTATTTTGATTCAAATGTTTCTTTTCTGTTGGCAAAGTAAGGTGTATAAGATCCCTTTCCAAAAATTCAAAGGTCCTTTGGAACCTGAGCTTAAATCCAGTTAGGTAAAAATTAGTACGCAGGAATCATAGATTATTTTGCATAGGTAGGACTATAATGCCAAAATGTGATATAACGCGTATGAATCAATTTTTAGTGTAACTAGCTTGGAGGCTAAGAGAAGTACAATATTAACAACATGATTTCAATTACTGGATATTTATGAACAGTCACTGTAACTTTCCTGGTGCTGAAACCAAGAATTTGTAGAAGGGATAGGACCAGATCATGCAGCTGCTGCAATAGTTTATATCTGCTACTCTCTCTCTTTGGCTTAAACTGAAACAAATACATCCCTATGTCTAAGGGCTTCACACATTCTTTTTTACAAGGGCCTTTTCCTTCCTTAATGGCCTTACAGTCTTCTCTGATTTATATTTCTGATGAGCCTGTAAAACCCTTCATTATATGCTCTCTTGTCTTGCACAATCTTCCTTTCATTTTCAATATTCTTACCAATTTTTCAATATTTGAAACTTGAGTTTAATCTACTGGTTTTAGTAGCAGCAATCTTCTTGATTTATATATCCCACATGTCCTTTCCCTTTCCTTGATTTCTCTTTCTTCTTTTAAATATGATGAATCTTAGGATTCAGACTTATTAGGTACCCAGCAATTTACCTTGGTCTGCTATTAATTTCTTTTTTGCCATTTGTATGATACCTCTGCTAGCCTCTGTCTGCATCTCCTTGATGCAATCTATTCACAGGAGCAGACTATAGTCTAGCCCAAGACAATTTTCCATTGCAGAAAGCTCTCAAACCCATCTGTCTGGCATCCTGGTCAAAACACAACTGCCAGCTCACCTTTCTTAGCAGAGGCAGTCAAAATAATACAATACAGAATAAAACAAATTGCAGCATTGAAAGAGCACCTTGTTTGTTTGTTTGTATGTTTGTTTAAGGCATCACACCCACAGAAAAAATTAAATTATAAAAATTTCCTCTCTCTACTTATGAAGAAATTGTTTCCTTCATTCTGATTCACTGGAATGTGTCTGAATGCTTTCCATTCTGTATTCATCTGGAAGAAATCCTTCTCCTCAAGTTGGTAATTCCTTCCGGTGAAAAAATTATCTTTATGCTACCTCAGGATTTTAGGATTACACGGTTTCAGCTACAAACTCTGAAGCTTTGAGGTAGCCCAGTTTTCAGAAGAGTTTTCAGCATTAAAAGAAAACTACTTTCTGAACTTCTGGAATCATTAAACCACTCAGATATCTTTCGGCATAAGTAATTCAATAGGTCTCCTTTGCACGTACCTTGGGCCCAGCCCTCCCTGACCATTTCAATCAGGACCTCACAATCAGGGGCTGCAAGGCCCCAAGGCCGGGCCTGCTCCAGCCATTCCCAGAGCCTTCGGCTGCTCAAGGGGTGCTGGGGTGGCCTTTGTGACACAGGCACCTTGTGTCACAGCCCTCGATGACACAGGACATTATGCAATGCTGCTTAAACCACCATAACTTTTCCCATTCTTTTATACAACATTCTTTTGTAAGGCAAAAGAAAAAAGTGATCAAATAAACAATTTACAAAGCCTACATGCTGGGATCTGACCATGACATGGCAGAGCCCCACCCCAGCTGTGGGTATATAAGGGACACTGTGGGCCCTGGGCTGGATCCAGCTCGACATGGAGGAGAAGCCAGAGCTCACCAGAGGTGATGGGAACAGAGGCCAGCAGGGGACTCCAGGGGAAGGCTGTGCTGAGCCACAGCTGTCCCCAGCCTGTAGCCTCCTGGAGCTCTTGGATTGGGATGAAGACCTTGAGGCAGAGCTGTACCAAGAGGAATCCGGGAGCTACTGGGATTTCTCAGACTGGGAAGAAGGCAGGGAGCAGGAGGTCAAGCGTTTCCCAGCAGTCTCAGACTGGGACGAGTGCAGGGAGCAAGAGCTGTCCCAGGGAGACAAGGACCCCTGCCAAGAATTTTCAGACTGGGAAGAATCTCCTGAGTTGCCGCCGTCCCCAGAAGGCACAAGCCAACAGGCACTCTATGACCTGGAAGTTTGCAAGAGGTATCACTGTCCCAGGAAGAAGCCAGGAGCCAGCAAGAGGTTTCTGACAGGGAACAAGGCACGGGGCAGGGGCTCTTCAGAGGAGAATTGCCAAGCTCCCCCAGAGTGCCGGACTGGGAAGGACAGAGACCACAAGCGCCGTCCCCCAGAGAGGGTGGCAGCTACGAAGAGCACTCAGACTGGGAGGAGTGCATTTGCCCGGAGGTGCCCAAAGGCAAAGGCCAGAGAAAACCCTCGGAGCAGTCCAGCTGGGAAGATGACAGCGACCAAGAGCTGCCACAGCACAGCTGGGAATTCAAAGGCGTCCTGAGGCCCCGGCTCAACGCCTGGCTGCGGGAGGACAACGACTGGGACGAAATCAGCGTCCTGGACCTGAATGAGGAAGATGAGGAGGCCAAGCAGGAAAGACTGGCAGCGTTAGCTCAAGATGGGTTCCCCCTGCCTGTCCCACGGGAAGCTTGGGTGGAGCACCAGGCACTGGAGCCGTGCCCCGGGCAGGACATGCCCCGCAAGAAACGCTGCTCACTCTTCAGGCAGGCGCTGCGGGGGCTGTTCCGCTGCCCTTGCCTGGCGGCCCAGCCTGAGGATTAGCGCCCGCTGCCAGCAGCACCGGGCCTGCAGATGGCGGCCGGCCCGCGGCCTGCCCGGCGCCCTGAGGGAGCTGTATGGGCCGCCTCGGCCTGCACGTGTCCCTGCGGGCCCAGCCAGCCCTGGCTGCTTCCCAGCACCCCCAGAGCGGTTCCCCAAGGCCAAAGGGCACTCGTGTGGCCAGCCCCAGAGCCGCAGCCATGGGGGACACTGCTGCCAGGGGCTCAGCGCTGCACCCCAGCCCATCATTCAGGGCACCTTCAGAGTCATCTGCTCCCACTGCCAGCCTGGCACCGCCATCTCTGGAATACGAATATGAATATGAATAAGAATAAGAGTAAGCGTAAGAATAAGAGTAAGAAAAAGAGTAAGAGTAAGAATAAGAGTAAGAAGAGTAAGAAGAAGAGTAAGAAGAAGAGTAAGAAGAATAAGAATAAGAATAAGAATAAGAATAAGAATAAGAAAAGAAATAAGAATATGAATAAGAATAAGGATGAGGATAAGAATAGAAATAAGAATAAGAATAAGAAAATAATCAGACTAAGTGTAGAAATAAGGAAAAGAATGAATAAGAAAAAGAAATAAGACAAAGAATAGAAAGAATTATAACACAAAGAAAAATAACAAAAACAACAAGAAAAAGAACAAGAAAAATAACAGCAAGAAAAGGAAAAAACCATTAAGAACACAAAGTGGAAGAAGAAGAAGAAGAAGAAGAAGAAGAAGAAGAAGAAGAAGAAGAAGAAGAAGAAGAAGAAGAAGAAGGAGAACGAGAACAAGAACAAGAACAAGAACAAGAACAAGAACAAGAACAAGAACAACAAGAACAAGAACAACAAGAAGAGCATGGAAAAGGATAAGAATAAGAATAAAAGAAGAACAAGAAGTATAATAGGAAGAACAAGAAGCAGAGGCAGTGAAGATGACTGATAATCCCTCTGAGAGCCCTAAAGCTCTCCCCAGGCTCAGTGCTGAGGCCTTGCAGCACAGCACTGCACGGGATGCAAAGCCATGCAACAGATGCAGAGTGGGCTGCAAGAGACTGCCTCAAACTTCCCCCAGCCAGGGCATGGACCCGGGTGTTCCCCTGGCCCCAGTGTCTGTCCCTGTGCTGAGCCTGATGTTCTGGGGGAACCTCAGCACCAAGGAGAGCTGATGGAGAGCATCAATGAGGTGTGTTGGCACGCACAGACCAGTGAAGTTTTTGTCCTAACCTGTCTCTGTCTCCCCGATTTTCTCCCCACACCACTTATCTTTTCTTTCTTCCTTTAGCTTGTTTGTTTGTTCT